>JASANV010001480.1:0-76417 GCA_030849715.1 Trypanosoma mega | reverse complement strand
AAAACTCTCTAAAGGTTTTAACAGAGTACACTTTACATCAAAATGTTTTTATGTTCTCTTTCGTTTTTTTTTTTTTTACACTATCTTTTTTTTTTTTTATCTTACTTTTTGTTTCACGTGCGCTGAGAAAAACTGAAGTGATGAAATAAAAATGTTTTACGTCTTATTACATTTTTTATATGTGTTTTGTCCTTATATCACTTTGTTTGAATGTATGGTGTGAAGTGAATTACCTTTCTGAACAACAAGAACGACAAAATGACAGATGACGGCAAGTCCGAGTTTTTTTTCTTTTCTTTTTTTTATTCCTGTGTATGACGACAACCCTAAATATTTTTGTGAGTGTGGGACATAAAGCTTAGCGGTGAGTGTGGAGGTGCGATTCTGCGTTGCCTGTGACCTTGAGGGTACGTCCGTCAAAGCGGTGGCCCAACGGAAGGACTGTAAGAGCGGATAATAACAAAAGCAACGGTGCAGCGACTCCTTGTAACCATATTTAGCGTTTGCCCTCGGCGAATTGCATTCTCAACCACTGTCTTTATGTCCGTTGAAATGAAATTTTTTTTTTTTTTTCTCTGCGGACCGTGGTGCTGGTTTCTTTTTTTTTATTACTACTATGTTTCCAGCGTGCACGGCGCGAAGCTGGAGCCTTTAACTCCGGTAAAAAAGCGCTACGCTGTTGCACGTGAGATGAAATTTGTGGCCAAGTTTATTTGAGATGAATCGAAGGTTATGGAATGCTTCAATCAAAGCGTTTTTTGCTACTCTGCTCCTTGCTCATCCTAGTTATTAGAAGATTTTCTTATTCCTGCTCTTTTCCCCCCCCCCCCCCCCCCCGCTTTCCCTTTTGTTTTGCCTAACCCACTCTCACCCACGTGCGTGTGTGCTTTACCCAAGAAGCCAAGCTTATCAAACATTCGTACTCTTCCGCTAGAAAGGAGCTCAATAAACCACCATGACATTTGAAGCTCTTAGCGGTCATGTGGGAACGGCAGTGTACCTTCTCTGCGCTTGCATCGCCTTTGTCTTTGTGACGGTCTCGACGCCTATAGCGCAATTCAAGGGGAAGGGTTTCGTTCCTGGGCCTACAGTGAACATCACGAAGCTTTCCTGTGTGACCTTCTGGGGTGTGAAGGTCGACTGCTCAGAGAATCCGTATGTGATGCGCCCCGCCGACTTTTCCTGCGAGACCAATCGCTTCAATCAGCTCATGAGGGCGAGTGAGGCGTTTGCAATCATCTCCATTGTTCTCACCCTTTCCTCGTGCGTCACGTCGGCCCTACACTTCTCCGGCTCGCCAACTCGGGGAGCCACCATCGCCCTCGCTGTGCTGAGCATCTGCACCATTGTGATTCCATGGGCCTGCATGGCTGGCGTGCGTCACGGAACGTTTTGCGGCACAGCGTTCCACAGCAATTGGGTGAGCACGTGGAAGTACAGCGCCGGATTTGCCCTCTTCGTCGCCGCCTGGTGCATTCAGATTGTCGGCACAGTCGCTCTCATTGCCGTTTAGACCTCCGACGTTTTACGCCAAGAGTGTGGCTAATATACCTGTAACGGTAATCCCTCATTATAATATATCTGAGAGAAACTTATGGTTTAGAACAAAGAGAAGAGAACCCCAAAAAAAAAAAGAAAAAAAGGAGTAAATCTGTTTAGAAAACTCTCTAAAGGTTTTAACAGAGTACACTTTACATCAAAATGTTTTTATGTTCTCTTTCGTTTTTTTTTTTTTTTACACTATCTTTTTTTTTTTTTTATCTTACTTTTTGTTTTACGTGCGCTGAGAAAAACCGAAGTGATGAGATAAAGTGTTTCACCTTTTTTTCTTTTTGCTTGTGTGTTCGAAAGCATATATTAAGGGCCACCAAGTGGTTCGGTGATCGAAGAGTGAATAATTGTGATGCAATGAACGTTTATGAAGTTTGCATTTAGCAGTTTGGCGGACTTCTAATTTTTTTTTTTTTGATAAATGTGTGTAATAATTTTTTTTCTGTCCTGTGATGGTAAAAGTGATGAAAACGTCTACGTTGTCTGAGATCGGTAAACTTGACAAAAAAAGCATTTTATATATGTTTATATGAATAAATTTACTCTTTTATCGCGTGTATGCATTAAATTTTTTTTTGTTTCTTTAGATGATGTGCTCTTTGAATCCCTCTTCCACTTCTTGCTGTGTTAGAAGGATGCGGTATTTGGTTGTACTTCTAGTTGCAGTTTGAAGGGGGATCAATGGCGCTTTACTATGAAGCATTATTTTAGACCTTATTTCTTTTTTTTTTCTTTTTTTAATTTTTTTTTTAACTCAGAAATTTTTTTTTTTCCTCAGTGAAGCGTCGAAATCCTCATTTTATGTGCTAGAAGAGTTTTGCAGTATCTATGTCCTTATATGTAATTCTTTGCTGACATGTTTGGTTATTCTGTGAAATTTTTTACTTTTTTTTTCTGTTTTTTTTTTTTTGTTATTATTCCTTATATCTTCATATATGTATATATATATTAAGAAGCAATCTTTAAGCGCCAGAGCTATATTTCATACTATCACTCGTGAGCTAAGCAAGTTGTAAAGCAGCGAAGTAGTTTTTCTTTTTCTCCCCACTAAGAAAAAGAACAAGAACACCGTAAGGAACAACCAACTAAAACTCCTTTCCCGCGTATCAGCAGAGTTACAAATGGCCAAAGCAAAGCAATTCTGGGAGAAGGATTACTCCGCCCACATTGGTGCGTGCGCCTTGCTCCTGTCCAGTTTTATTGGGCTCGTCTTTATCGTTTGTGGCACACCGGATGCGGTGTTTGTCGACCGTGTCCTGACGAAGCGGCGCACCAAGTGTTACACCATGTGGGGCATTCGCCCAAACTGCACCACGCCGGCCTATGATTGGCGCATTGAGCAGGACCCATGCACCGCACGCCGACACCGCTTTGAGTTCGCGGAGGCCTTCAGCATTATTGCCATGTTCTTCTATGTGATGACGTTTGGCCTGAGCTGGTACTGCATCTCGGGTTCAAAGGTAAAGTGGTGGGCCTTTGGTTTCGCGCTTACTAGTATCGGCTCCGTCACAGTTACATGGGGATGCGTGGCGAGCTTATACAACCAGTCCTTCTGTGGGGATAACTCTTACACAAAAGCACACAAAAAGTATGGCGCTGGCTTCGCTTTGTTAGTTACCGCTTTCTGTGTTCAATGCGTTGGAGTTATTTTACTTCTCGCGTTAGAAAAGTAGAATCTATTTCTTTTTTCTTGTTTTTTTTATATAGTTTCCTTTCCTTTTTCTTTTTCCTCCCAAGAGGAAAAGGGATTACTGAGGTAATTGGACTGAGAACGAATGAATGGGAAGTTAAAACAAACAAACGAACAAAAAGGATGATTACTGTTTGGTGAAAGGAAAAGGGAAAGTATATATATATATATATGAGACGAAACATCCTTTTAATCCATCTCTACCTTTTGAAACCAAAATGGTAGACGAAAGCGGATATTGAAAGCCAACAACAACAACAACAACAAAAAGGTGTCTGCCTACCCGATTTCCCCTTCTCCCCGCAGTTTTATTTAGGATAAGGTGTATGAGTTTGCCACATTAAGGAATTCACAAGAGAAAAGAAAAAAAAAAGACAGTGAGAGAGAGAGAAGGAGAGAGAGAGGGAGAGGGAGAGAGAGATCCAGGACAGGACATGGGCCCTTTGATGAGGAGTAAGGTCTCACTTTTCGCTTCTAAACGTTTGACACTCCATGTCTCAAGAACAAGTACTTTTATAGGTAAATGTACTTATATTTGTTAAAGGGGTAGAGTGTAGGCGCGAAGAAACAGAAAATCATAGCATACGTCTCCTTTCTCGAACAGGTAATGAAATTCCTATCTGTCATTCTCATCACCCCCCCAAAAAAAAACAAACACACACACTTTCCTCTACCATTTTTTTCCTTTTTTTTTAACGATTTTTTTTTTTTTTTTTGGGGGGGGTTCTTTTTGTGTTTATATTGTTTTCTCTTGTTTTTTAAAATTTTTATTCTCACTACAAAAAAAAAAAAAAAAGATATTTCTGCTCTGAAAACTGAGGACCGAAAAACCAAAACGAAAACAAAAAAAAAGAATAATTTATACCTATATTTCTGGGCGTCCTCACAAGACAAGGATCGAATCCACGACAGTCGTGTTAAAAGTGATATCTGTGAGGGCGTTGTAAATCATATTATATGGTCGTTTGTTTCTCATCCCATGCAGTTGTGTGCGCTCAAAAGCGAATAGGCAACGAACCCATTGGGATGGCACTTACCGCCTTTACTCCAGAAAACACATTATTATCATATCTTTCTATCTCTCTCTTTCTTTTTTTTTTCTTTTTTTTTTTGTTGTTTTTCGAGTGCGTTTTTCCTCCCTTCAGTGCCCGAAAAGGGTCTGTAATTGCGGAACAAAGAAATGAAAATGTGCTAAAAAAAATGAAATAAAGGAAGTGAATTGTGGCGAACAGCAACAAAAAGAGATGAGAGAGAAGAAAAGAAAAACTAAAAGTGTTTGTGGGGTGCAAAAAAGAAAGTACAAAAATGTACTTCAAGGAGAGAAACGAGACAAGCAGTTCCAATTATTTTTTTTTCGCTCTGTATTTTTTTTTCTTTTTTTTTTTTCATTTCTTACAAATTACTTCCCTTTTCAGTTTTTTCTTTTACCATATGTGAAGAATAGTTGCAATCGTTCTTGATTGTTTTTTTTTTATTATTACCCCCTTTCTGTAGCCTTTTGTCTTCTTGTCCTCCCTTTTCCCCCCTCTCTCTCTCTTTTTTTTTTTACCTTATTCTTGGTGTAATCATGTGATATGAACCTTAAAATATGTGTGCGAATGTGATTATAACTCTCCCTCAAGTAGGAAATAAAGAGAGCGAAATGAACAATTATATGAATGCATAATAATAGGGGAAAGAGGGAAAACAATGAAGAATTAGAAGGTGTATCTAGTTTGGGAATATGTGAGTCTGCAACAACCGGAAGGGTGACGATAAGAAAAAGAAAAGAAATTAACAATAAGAAAAGAAAATGAAAACAAAAAATTATTGAAGAAGAATGACGTATTTATATTCTTCACAGGGAAGGTAAATAAATGTGAAAACAAAAAGTAAAAAAAAAAGATATATGTATATATATATATATATATATATATATATATACATATATATATATATATATATATGTATATATATATATATTTTCAAAACTCCACCTCATAAAATTGAGGATGAACGACCTTTCTGAGATGTCAACAGATAAATAGGAAATGAAAAACAAACAAGGAGAAATAAAAGAAACTGGGGATAGGAATGAAAGCGCTTGTCTAGAATGAGGCTACACCTAAAAATAGAACATTAAGTAAAAATGAAAAAAAAAATCAGAAAAAAAGGAAAATGACGTAAGAGCGAGAGTGAACGCAAGTAGACCGATAAATATGAAGGAACAGTGTTATCTTTCATACTTTCCGCTCGTTAAATCTTCTCGTAGGGTGTATCTCCATTTAAAAATGTTTTTTTTTTTCTCTTTTCTTTTCATTTATATATTTTTGTATAAGTTTGCTTTTGAGAAACTGGTTTTTTTTTCTTTCGTTTTCCTCACCAGAGTTTATGTATGAAGTCTCTCATTTAATTCTTCTTTCTTTTTTGCCCCTTTATTCTCTTTTTTTTTTATGTAACATTTTCCTTTCCTTCGTAGGCTGGGTACATATTATTTTTGTAGCAAAAAAGGTTCTGTACTGGTTGTAAGGTTTACCCCTTTCTATCTTTCCCCTGTACTTTCCCATTTCCTGAAAAAAACTCTAACAATGGCTTCCACGTCGGAGCATGCGCGCAGGACGGTGCTCATCACCGGTGGCGCCGGATTTCTTGGCAGTCATGTCACCGATCGAGCCATGCGTGAGGGGTATCATGTCATTGTCGTCGATAATCTCTACACCGGCCGTAGCGAGAACATTTCCCATCACATTGGAAAGGAAAACTTTGTGTTTGTCAAACACGATGTACGTGAGCCGTTTCCCGAGGATGTGCTCCGCCAGACGTTCACATATATATTTCACCTCGCCGCCCCCGCATCCCCTGTGCACTATCAAGCCGACGCCATTGGCACCACCTTGACGTGTGTGAATGGCACCCACCACGCCCTACAGCTGGCGCAGCGGGATGACTGTCCGGTACTCATCGCCTCCACCTCGGAGGTTTACGGGGATCCGGTGCAACACCCTCAAACGGAGGCGTATTGGGGGAATGTGAACTGCACAGGAGTGCGCAGCTGCTATGACGAGGGGAAACGCTGCGCCGAATCCCTCTGCTTTGACTTTCACAGGAAACACGGGGTGAAGATACGTGTGGCTCGTATTTTTAACACCTATGGTCCACGAATGTGTTTTAATGACGGACGCATCATAAGCAACTTCCTCATTCAAGCCCTGCGCGGGGAGGATATTACAGTGTACGGCACAGGGGAGTACACCCGTTCGTTTCAGTACTGCGACGATCTCGTGGAGGGGTTTTGGCGACTCATTCAACACCCCACGGAGGTTGGCCCTGTCAATCTCGGAAACCCCGATGAGTACTCCGTGCTTGCGATGGCAAAGATGGCGCAGGAAATGGTTCCCGGCACGAAATCCAAGATTGTCTTCCTTCCCCCCGCCGCTGATGACCCAAAGCAGCGTCGACCGGATATAAGTAAGGCGAAACGTGTGCTCGGGTGGGAACCCGTCGTGCCCCTCACAGAGGGATTGAGGAGGACGAAAGAGGAATTTGAGACACGAGTCACGAGTCCGTAAGGCGAGATGGACAGGGAATAAATAAAGAGCGAAAAGGGAAAGAGAGAACAGCAAAAAAAAAAAAAACAAAAAAGAAATCAAGGATTGAGGGGTTAAGAATTTTTTTTTTTGTTGCTTTTGGCGGAGTCAAGGAAACTATTGCTTGGTATAGAATGAGGCACGTACTTCCATAGTACAGCGTTGATAGTTATGACGAAAAGAGGAGATGACGTCAGCGAGAGGAGATCAGCTTTTTGAGGTCAACGTATTGGCATTATTAATTATTACATTGTTTGTTCGTTTATGTTTTGGGGAATGCTTATTGTATTGTATTGTTTTTTTTATATATTTTAATTTCTATATTTACGTTTTTTTTTTTTTTTGGGGGGGTGGGTGGGGGTATCCAGATTTTCACATTTACAAAAAAATATCTCTTTTTTAGCAAGCCGATCAATCAACCGACGGGAGAAAAAACAAGAAAAAAAAAGACAAAGAACCCCAAAAGAAGACATACCATCATGGCACCCCTGAAGGTTTACGTGGAATGCAACCCGATGCTTGACATCTCCGCTGTCGTCTCTGATGAGTTTATGGCGAAGTACAAGGTCGAGCGCGCCGCCGCCACACTTATGGCCGATGACCAGAAAGGCATCTTTGCCGAGTTGGAGCAAATGCCCGATGTGAAGTATATTCCTGGCGGCTCCGGCCTCAACACGGCACGCGTGGCCCAATGGCTCTTGCAGGCACCGCGGGACACCTTTGTCTCCTACGTCGGGTGCGTCGCGGACGACCGCTACGGCCAACTCCTCCGCGAATCCGCCGAGAAGGAAGGCGTCACCATGGCACTCGAGTACACCACCAAGGAGGTGACGGGTAGCTGTGCGGTCTGCATCACCGGAAAGGAGCGCTCCCTCGTGGCAAACCTCGCCGCCGCCAACTGCCTCTCCGCGGAGCACATGCACAGTGAAAAGGTGCAGAAATTGTTGGGCGCGAGTGAACTCTTCTACGTTACCGGATACACCCTCACGGTGGATGTGGCGCATATCTTGATGGTCGCCCAAAAGTCTCGCGAGGTGCATGGGACCCTCCTCATCAACCTCTCCGCCCCTTTTATCCTGCAATTCTTTGGACAGCAGCTTGATGCCGTGCTGCCGTATGTGGATATCATCATTGGCAACGCCATGGAGGCGCAGGCCCTCGCCGCTGCCCGCGAATGGGACACAGAGGATGTGAAGGAGATTGTGCAGCGGGCGATGCAGGAGTTGCCGTACAGCGGCACTCGGGAACGCATCATCATCATCACACAGGGGCCCAACCCAACGGTGTGCTACACACGGAAGGATGGCATCATGGAGGTGCCGGTGCCATGGCTGGATCAGGATAAAATTGTGGACCTCAACACGGCGGGAGACGCCTTTGTTGGAGGGTTTCTGGCAGCATACGCCGTTGGACGGGATTTGAAACGTTGCTGTGATGTCGGAAGCTACGCGGCGCAAGTTATTATTCAACATGACTCCTGTACATATCCAGAAAAGCCAAGTATTACTCCATGAGATGGTTTTTTGTAGCTGAAGGTGTAGGGAAAAAAGTTGTGATTTTTCTTTATCTTCATTATTATTATTACTATTATATATATATATATTCTTTTTGGAAGCACTCAATGCGATTTTTGCCATGCAATTGTTCGTCTTTTTTTGTTTTTGTTTTTGTTTCGCTCCATTATCGCATTATTCAAACAACAACAAAGAGAGAGAGAGAGAGAGAGAGACGAAGAAGAAGAGAAAAAAAAGAAAGAAAGAAAAGGGAAATCAACAACATAGTCTCTATGTAATTTGAAGAAATGATGGTGCATAAGTGTTATCTATTTTTTTTTTTGCCATAAATAAAAAAAAAAAGTGGTGGGTTTACTCAACTATCAGCGAGAAAAAAAAAGGAGAGAGGGGGGGGGAGGAATGAGGTTTAATGAATGGTAAACTTGAAGCGATGTATATTTTTATACATAAAGATATATATTTTTTCGGACCCTAGTTCTCTGTTTCTCTTATGTCTCTTTTTCACATTTCCTCCTTTACTCACTTTGGAGCGCTTATATATATATATATTTACTTGTATGCGCTACTTGTAAGTGGTTGAGACAAGGAGGGAATATCCACTTTCTTGTGATCTACTCCTACCACTAGTACTATTGCTGCTGCTGCTGCTAGTTACGCGCTTGGGTGAGGTAATGGGATGAGAGATGGTGACTGAGTATGAGATCCCTCTCCCCCACAAAGAAAAAAAAAAAGAAGAAAAGAGAAGTAACGAAATAGAAAATACAGTAAACCAGAAAAGAAAAAAAAAACCTTTGAAAGGGAAGGAGGAAAGATAAGAAGAGGAAAATAAGTGAAACGTTGTCGTTATTGTTGGTTTACCAAATTACTGTTTAAAATATATATTTTTTCATACATGAAAATTTTTTTGGTTTTGCATCTTTGTATTTTATAGTCTTCTTTTTCTTTGCCTTGCTTTCGTCATTGTTTACTTCAATGTATCTATTCATATACATATGTATACTTAAAAGTGAAAATTCTTTTTTTAATAATTCTTTTCTTTTCTTGTTTGTTTCGTGTTATTAGTTCCTCTCATTCTCTTTCTGGATCGTACCGTCAAGGTGGCGTTTACAGTCTAGAAAAAGGAACGTAAACACTGAAAAAACAGAAAAAAAAAGGAAACCTCAAAAGGTAAGGGAAATAGCGACAGCAATACATAAGCAAAGAAGGAATAATCAACCACAAAAAAGAGATTTCTATTTTGGGGGGGGGGCGAGAAGTCGCGATTGCCGTTTTACGCATCACCCCCTCCATTAGTGTGAGTGTATATATACATTTCTTTCAACGCTCTCTTCTGACCATTCTTTTTTTGTTTTTGTCTTAAATATATATATATATATATATATTATTTTTATTTTTATTTCTTATTATTTTCCCTTTCCCTCCCCCCGTGTTCCCTCCCCGCTCGAATGAGCAGTACGCGCGTCGGGCGGGAAACGACTCCGCAAACTGACCTTTGCACCACACTGCTCGATTTCCACCGCTACACGCTCCCCGTTTGGGTCCGACGCGTGGCGCGTCTCGAGTACGCCAACAACGCCGCGCGAATGGCCGTCGGGGATGTTTCCTTTCTCGAGCGGGCGACCGCGCGCGTCCTCGCCGCCACCGCCCAGTCCGCCCGCGCCGCGGCGTCGGCCCCCGCGCCAAACCAACGCGCCGCGTGCCTCCGCGTCCACGCCGACCTCCGCGCGTTGGCGCCGCGCCTCGCGCAGCTCTTGTCGGCCAACGCCCCCCAAAAAGGACGCCGCCCCCAAAGCACGCGGTCGCCCGCCTCCTCTGGCGCCCCCTCCGCGCGCTCCCCCGCCCCCCGACGGCCGTCGCCGCTCGGCGGAAGCGCGCGCCCCTCCCCGAGCCGAAGAAGTGCGCGCTGCACGGAGCCGTTCGGGGGGCGGTGGGAGACGTTGCCGTACGGAGCCGCGCGGCCGACGGGGGGCGGGGAGATGCCCCCGCGCCCCCCACGCGTGCGGGCGGCGGCCGAGGGGGTGGGGCCGGAGGAGCGGCAGAGACTGCTCGAGCGGGTCGCCTTCTTTGAACACGTCTCCCACGCGCGGGGCGGGGCGGACGCGGAGGAGGCGCGAGGGATCTTTCAGAAGCTTTACGGGTCGTACTTGGGGCCGAGACGATTCGCCGAGTGGATGGATGACCTGACGCTGCGAAAGCTGCGAAGACGCTAAGGTGGTTTGGTCTTTTGGTGCTGGGGTTCTTATTTGTGGTCGGGCGTTGGTGGGCGTTATTATTATTACTTTTATTTTTTTTGTGTGTTCAAGTGCTCGAAGGGTAAAGAATGCTCTCTTGGCTGTGCGAGGGAGACACAGGAGTGACAACCAAGAAGCTTTTGGGGCAAATCATGATGAGTGAAAAATTGTGAAGGGAAACGCGAAAGGAAGTGAAAAAGGAAAGAGGTGATATACTAGAAAGAGAGAGGGATAACAAGAAGATGTAAAGAAGATTTAATTATCCAAGAAAAGGAATTGGGGGAAAAGAAGAAAGACGAGAGAATTTTTTTGGACAAGAACGAAGACATATGCTGTATCTTTATTTTTCTTTTTTTCGCCTTGTCAGTGATGTGGAGAAATGTGCATATGTATATATATATATATATATATATAAACATGTATGTATATATGTATATGTATATACATATTATATACATACATGGGTGTGTTAAAATCTGCGTAGTGCATCTGTGTCCGGTACACGCATTGTACACGCTTTCTCTGTTGTACATACATGCGTTTGTTTGCGCATACCTTTTAGGTTAACATGTGCATAATGAGGGAAAAATTTCGTGTCGTGCTATGATATTTTATTACTACCTCTACCAATCCCATTCATCTTCGTGTCCTCTTGGATAGAATGTTTGTAAGGGTTCTTACACTGCTAAACTAAACTGCTTCATCAACCTTTCTTTTTTTTGTTGTTTGTATTCTTTCATATAAGAAATGATTTTCTTTTTTGTACCTATATACACACACATATATATATATATATATATATATATATATATATATATATATATTTATATCTAGTGAATGGTGGTTACACATACGTGAGAATGTTTTGAAATTTTTTTTTGTTTTCTTTTGTATATATACACACGTATTTACATGTGAATTTTTTTTTGATCTGACTTTTTTATTATTTCTTTTAACAATATGAATAAAATGTTTCTTTTTTTTTCTTCATTGTTGTTATTATTGGTGCACGGTGGATGATTTTCATAAATGTATGTATTAGGTATACGAAAATAGGAAAAAAAAAGAAAATAAAGTTTTTTTTATTATTATTTTAAAGTGACTGCATAATTTTTTTGCAATGACACAACAAATGAGTAGTAATTATTACTTCAATGGTCGGAGTCGTCCTACGCAACTCACCCTCTCGCGTGATCACGTCCCGTTGGGCCGAGCGATCGTTCTGGACGCCCGCACCAGGCGTGAGGACCGCGAACGGGATCGGCGGGAGCAGCGCGCAAAGCAATGTATACATCTCGGGATGCAGCGATGGGTCAGTCGTCGTCGCCTCGCCGAGGTCGCCGAGGTGGCGCTGCGGCGGATGCTAGACGACCCATGCGCCCCGACGCGCGGACTCCAACAGCTCTGCTGGGACTACGAGTTCGTCAACCGTGACACTGTTTTTGCCTCCGCCAGGGACGATACGCGACGGCAAAGGTTTGATGATTTGCTGTTGCGTTCTTTCGCTGATTTTGTGCGGCGTGGTGTGGCGGAAGAGGAACTGGGCAATGGATCCCGTGCCGGATGTCGTCTTACCCGTCTCGTCCTGGAGGGAATAGATAGATGCGTCGACGACGATAATGAAGAGGCAGATGAAGTGAATCTGTTTTCCTACACAGGTAAGAATGTACACGAATTTCTTTTCCTCCTTGAGGCGCTTTTTTCCGCCGCATCGAAGCTACGTTGGTGCATACCTTTGTTATTTGAATTGCTGCGTTTTCTCGCACCGCGTGGGAGTGCTGGGACAGGGAGGACTGCGGTACGACACATGGCGCGACGCGTTTTCGCGCAACTCACCGCTCGGGATGTGTGCGATTTTGTAGCCTTGCCTGAGGCCAATGGGGTGTTGTTGACCGCCCTCACCTCCGCCCCGTCTGAGGAGATGTACACAACGCCGACTACCCGTGCCATGGATGTGCTTCTCGGGGTGGCGGATGGAGCCTGCGGGGATGCGGAATCGAATGCGGTGCTCATACGCGCCATGATTCAAGTGACCATGGCGAATGTATCCTCTGCGGCAATGCGGGACCACCCATTATGGGCACTTGACAAAATGGTACGTTTGATTCCTTTCTTTACGACTGTGCAACCGAAGTTGACGGAGTTGAAGCGGACCTGGGTGGATAGCCTCGCAAGGCTAACGTACTTGTCAAGTCTTGATGGTCACCTGATGGACACCACTCTCCGTGATTTGCGTCACCCGCGCGAGAATGATGTGCGCGGACGCTATGCACACTCCTCCACACACCTCTTCACTGCCGAGTATGGTTTAAAACTACTCCAGGAGAGTGTCTTTAGTGCACAAAGTGAATCGACACAGGAGGCATTCAACGACCTTAACATTTTCTGTAATATTTTTGCATGGCCTCTCTATGGCTTTCATCTTGCCCCAGCGGAACAGCAGATTGAGGCGACAACAATCGTCTCAAAGCTTGTGTACACGCCTGAGCTCTTGCAGCGATTGTGGCGCATTTATCGGGATTATCACAGCGGTGCGTTTCGCGG
This sequence comes from Trypanosoma mega, assembly GCA_030849715.1. Taxonomy (NCBI): domain Eukaryota; phylum Euglenozoa; class Kinetoplastea; order Trypanosomatida; family Trypanosomatidae; genus Trypanosoma; species Trypanosoma mega. Next base: position 63,321 of record JASANV010001480.1, on the reverse strand, counting down.
AAAGGCGTCGGACTCATGGAAAAAGATTATGCCCCAGGGGAAAAAGGCGAAACCTTTTTACTTACCAACAGCGGGAGAACCTCCAAAAGAGCTCCTCGCCACACTAACTGTCAACCCATCTTCGAAGAACGCTTTTTGGGATCCGTTTCCAGCAATATCGGTGCTTCTTTTTAGTTTACTTGGTTACGTTGTAGATTCTCCCGACTTTGAAGAAGGACTCCAGAAGGGAACCGTGTTGTGTCATGATGAGGAAGTGGTTCTTATTTTGGTACTCAAGGGAATTTTACATCGCTCACATTTTTATGGTGTTATACCCAATGCCAACTGTGAAGCTGTCACCCAGACTGCCCTCAGATTATTAACCAAGTTGCATCTCTTTCATGAGGCACAGCCACTGATTGCCGATTCATCCATATGGATTACCCCGATTGACGCACCTATTCTCCCTTCCTTTGACTCTGTCACATCGAGTTTCTGGAGTTCTATACCTTTCGGTTCCCCAGAGGATAATGAGACAGAAAGCTCAGAAAGACCACCCCAACAAGCAGCAGGAGCAGGAAGGATAGTAGTAGACTCCATGTCTTTGGGACAAGGACAAGTATATGAAGGGGAAACAAATGCAGATTACTTACTTTTAAAGCATCCTCAACCAGGCTATCACCCACTCTGGGCGTCTAGTCTCTTCTGGTCACTGCTTCACCGTTGTGTGCGTGCTTTACAAAATGCACCTTTCACTATACCGTTTAATGTACGGGCGGGAATATTTAAACGTTTTCTGTTAAGTCACTCACATCGGTTTCGTGAAGGTGCGGATAATTTTATTGTTCGTCGTGATCACGTTTTTTCTGATGCCTTTGACCGTTTTTACAGAAATCCTGACACTTCGGACATGTCACGTGTTCGGTTCCGTGATGCTCATGGCATCCTGGAGGAGGGATACGGTGAAGGTGTCTACCGTGAATTTCTTTGTAAACTCTGTGCTGAGGGTTTCGACCCAAAGATTGGATTTTTCTGTCTAGCAGTAGATGGCTCCTTGTATCCCAACCCATTCAGCCAAAAAGTAACAGGTGACACGCAGGACCTAGATAAGATAAACTTCCTTGGTGCTATACTTGCGCGTGCGCTTCGTGATGGTGTTCCCCAAGATGTTCCATTTGCATTGCATTTCCGAAATGCAATTCTGGATCGGAAAAATTCCATCAATCATCTCATAGCCTTTGATCCAGATCTTTATAAACACCTCATGATCCTACGTTCCATGGGAGATGAAGAAATTGAACATCTGGAGCTTTACTTCAACTGGTCCCATGATGTAATGGGCATTGCACATGATGTGGAGCTTGTCCCAAATGGTAAAAACATTCGTGTGACAGGACGCAACTGCCTAAATTACATTCACCATGTCGCCGACTACAAACTCAACCGTGAATCCGCACGACAAGCAAAGGCCTTCCTCGATGGCCTCGGGAAGATTGTAGAGAAGAGTTGGCTTCGACTCTTCGACACTAGGGAGATCGCAATAATCTTCGGCGGTGATAGGGACGCTGGAATTGATGTGAAGGATTGGCAAGAAAACACTTTGTACCACGTCGAGGAAGATAAAAATAGTACTCCAGTCCAAAATTTCTGGAGAGTCGTGAATGGTATGACAACGAAGGAGCAGAAGAAGTTGCTTAAATTTGCTACATCATTAAATCAACCCCCACTCTTCGGCTTTAATTTTCTCAACCCGCCATTTAAACTGCATGTGGTTTGGGACTCCTCAGAGGAATGGTTACCCTCCGCATCGACTTGCTTCTCAACGCTCAAAATGCCGCCGTACAAGAGTGTCGAAACGGCACGGGCAAAAATTACCGCAGCCATTGAGGGCTCGGACGATTTTAGGCTTAGTTAGAACAAGGAGAAAGAAACCACAACATTAAAAAAAAAAAGAAATAAAAAAGAGCGGAAATATCTGAAGCATACACACACACACAAAAAAAAAAAAAGCATTAAATTTCGAAAACCATAGCAACAACGAGCTAAAAAAGCAAAAGCAAAGAAAAAAAAATCAAACAGGTACACAAGTAAAATGGATGCATAAGAACAGAATGCACACACATATACACGCAAGCAAAAAAAGAAAGGAATGCAAAAAAAAAAAAACTAAATTGTGAATGGAAAGGAGAAGAAAGTGGCAAAAAGTAGTGAGCCAAACAAAATAAGCGTATGCAATGAAGTCGGATGAGTGACCCACGAGTAGGAAAAAGGAAATCAGTTCTTGAAGGTAAAGTTTTCAGCAGTTGTTATTCTTACTATCTGTTTATTTGTTAAAAAGAAAGGGAAGTAAACCAAAAAAACACAAAAAAAAGATGAGAAAAAAAATATGAACACGAAACTCATTATAATAAAACTTACGAATCTTCTTCTTTTCTGAAAGAGTAAATACTCGTTGCCAATGTCATCGCATATTCTTCTTGTGTTTGCCGTGATGCTCTCAACACTTTTTATTGCGCTGAACGAGTTTAGTTTCATTTATTCTTGTGTTTTTGTGTTTCTTCGCACGATCTTGCTTGTATGACTGCTTTTATTCTTTTTATCTTTTTTTTTTTTCACTGTTCTGTTCTGCGTGTGCGTGTGCGTGTTTGTGTTTTTTTTGTTTTTTGCTGTTTTCACTTTTTATTGCTATTATAGATGTATATATTTATGCTTTCTTTCATTGATTGTCTTGTTTTTTTTTTTCCTGTTGTTGCTGATTAGGGTCTACAAGTCCCATTTTGCAACACGCGTTTATCCATTAGCAAATCAACGCGAAGAAAATCAAAAGGAAACAAACTGTAAATAGAAAACAGTGTGTTTAGCGATGCTGCGCACTTCGCGGTGTGCGCTGGGTTCCTTTCTTCTTAACCCGCGCGTTATTCCTGACTGGTGGCAGACATTTCACCGTGAGGAGCGCCATCGTGCGGCCCGTTCTCGCCTCAACGGTATCCGCGAGAGGAACGAACACCGCGACGGCCACACAACACCTCTGACGTATGCGGAGGCCAATGAACTGATGCGTGTGTGCACGCGGAACCACAACGCGGAGGAGCTTGGCTTCCTCGCGCAGTACATCCGCGAGACGCTCGATGAGCCGCTTGCCCCAATGCATTACCACGCCCTCTTTCGTGTGTTTAACTATACCCGCGATAAGGAGAACGTGGAGCACCTCTTCCGTCTCCTCGCCGAGCGTGGGGAGGTGACGATGGGATGCTACGCCCGTCTCCTGGACGCGCTGCACGCCCTCTCCCCATCCGATGCGTTGGACCGCATGTTGCGCCTCATCGCGGCGGTGCAGTCCTCCACCGGCACGCTCTGCACCGCCGTCGCCGACGAGGAATCGAATGCCGTCGACGGAATCGGCACCGCCCCCCTCCTCACCTCCCTCTTGCACCACGTGGCGAATGGCGGCCCCTATCCCCCGACCGCGGCGCTGCTGGTGGCGCTCTGGATCCGCGCATCGGGCGCGGCGCTCTGCGATTGGGATTACGTGCACCTCTTCACCGCCCTCGGCGCGCGGCCGGAGGAGTTTCCGCGGGTGCGGAGCACACTCGGCGCGCTGGCGGGTCTCTCCCCGGGCACCTCCACCCCGCGGGCGGTGCTCGAGCAGTTGGAGCGGCGCGGGGAGTTGTCCCCCGCCTCGGCCCCCCTCGCCGTCCTCGCGGCGGCCATGCGGGCATCGCTGCAACGCGCCGACCCGAGCGGCCGCCTCGACGCGGTGGTCTCTTTTGCTGCCATCAACGCCCGTGTGGCCGGACTCCCCGCGCTGCTCGCGGCACTCGGGGCGGAGATGCGTGCCCAGGCCGTTGCAGGACGGATGCCGGGGGACCTTCTGCGCTGCCACCACACCCTCGCCTTGCTGCACAGCACGCTGCGCAACGACGCCGCCGCCGTCGCTACGTTGCGCCTCGTGGCGGCGGAGGTGCGGCGGCGGGACGGGGTCGCGCTGCAACGCGGGGAGGGCGGGGAGGCGGCGGTAGGGGTGCACCATCATTACCTGATGGATGTTGGGGGTCTGCTGCAGCGTGTGAGTACGAAGGCCGCGATGGCGGTGCGGCGGGACTTTGCGCTGCTCGCACAAGGTGCCACCTCAGATGCCTCCACCAATGATATAGCGGCGGCTGAAAGCTACGCCATTACATTTGTGCGCACCAATGAGGAGGCGCATGAGGCACTGCGCCAGGTGACAGAAAGCATCGACCTCTCCCACCACCGAACCCGGCTACCAACAAAACTCATGTTCCGACGCTTTGTGGAGCTCTGCATTCGGCACCCACGATGCAACTGCAAAATGACTGCCACGGGTCTCGAAGAGCGGCGCAAGTGGGGACGCTACCTGGATGCTCGCGATACCTCTCTTGCCCTCTTCGGCTCCGCCAAACAGGCGCGGGACTCCATGAAACACCTCTTCTACAACAACAACCGTATGCCGGAGCTTCGCAGCCCGTCAATTATCGAGCGCGACATGACGGAAGTGGCGACACTCTTCAGGTGGTCTCAAGCTCCCTCGACGGCGTCACTTCGGATGCGCACGACATGTCCGCACCTCCGCTGCTCTCCTGACGAGGTGCCCCGTCATTTGTGGGACACCGACGTGCCGAACCCGTACCCACACATCGCGCTGCAACGGAGCCCGATGGAGGAGGAACAAATCACGGATGACATCTTTCAAGAGGTTTGGCGTGTACTCATGAATCCGTCTATTTCGGGGACGGAACAGTGGTACCTGCGGGATGCAGAGATGTATCTGCTGCTGCTGCGGTGTCTCATTCATCGTCTGGACTGGGAGGCCGCGGCACACCTCACCATCAAGACGATGGAACACTTAACGTACACATACATGATGGATCACGAGGTGACACTCATGTTTAGGGAGATTGGTGACCCCGCTGGTTGCCTCGCGTTTAAGGTGGCGACAAAGCTTTTTGACGGACGTATTCTCAAGGATGGGCAAAGCAAACGCGAAAGGTTTCATCAAGAACAGTTTGGCGAATTATGAGAGGAGAGATCAATGTGTCCTCATCCCCTCTCCTCCCTTTTCCATTCTTTTCTCCTCTCCTCCCCGACTTACTTCACACACCTGCGCACATGAGATGCAGAAAAACAACGACAACAACAACAACAAAAAAAAAGGGAACGAAAAAAGAAAAAAGGATGGTTCAATGACTGCATGATATTCACATATGAAGTAATCGTTTTTTTTTTTTTTTGGTTTCGTTTATTTTCTTTTGATCTTTGCTTCACCTAGAAAAGTACGTCTTTCCACACATATTTATACATATCTATAAAAAATTTTAGTTGTATATGCAAGCATATGGGGTTGAAATATTTGTTCAGTTTTTTTTTTTTTTTTAGTTTTGAAAATGGTGTGTTAGTAACAAAAAAATGAATCGCTATATATATATATATATATATATATATATGTATTTGTTGTGTTTTTGTTTACAGGTTTTTCTTGTCTTCTTTTCTTTTGCGTTTTACTACAATATAAACGATTAGATTTTCGTATTTAGCATCCATAGCAGTTTTCTGTGAAAATCTCTCGCGTGCCCACGTGTTCAAATCCAAATCAAGAGAAAGAGAAATCACACACACGCACCAAAAAAAAAAAGAAGGTATTTAAAAAGAAAAGGAATATCTTATTTTCTCCTCTCTCTCTCTCTCTCTTTAAATATATATATATTTAGATACATTTTGTATTAGCATCATACAAGGAGCATCTTGTTAAGCAGATAGGCAAACCAGAGGCGAAGCACAATGGCCCCTGATGCCTCCCAGATGCATCTTTGTCCGACCTTAACATCTGTGACGGTCTTCAGTGATCGCGCGCAATTGACATACGAGGCGGATGTCTCCCTCTCCGCTGGCACGCACGCCATCACGGTGAAGGGCGACAAGCCATGGGCGGGCATTCTCCCCGCCACCGTCCGCGTCGGGATTGAGGGGGCCGACGCGCCGTCCGTCTTCCTCCGTGGCGTGCGCTACGACTCCTTCGTTGGCTTCGAGGATGTTCGGGAGCGTGTGCGGGAGGTGGAGGCGCGGCTGCAGGACGCGGAGGACCGCCTCCGCACCGCCAGCGACGCGGTGGCTGTGCACCAGCGCGTGTCCGAAGCGTTGGACCGTCTCGAGGCGCGCGTGCGCGGAATCGGCGCGGAGAAGTCAGAGAAGTCGGGGAATGTGGGGAATGCGCCGGCGGTGTCGTTTCTCCGCTCCCCCGCGGGTTGGGACGGTTTGGTCCGTCTCCTCGTCGAGCGGCGGCGGGCGGAGGGGGCGGCGGCGGCGGCGGGAAAGGCGCGCGTCGAGCGGCGGCGGGCGGAGCGCGACGAGTTGGAGCGGCGGCGGCGCGAACTGCGCGGGGACCAGACGGAGCGGGCGGAGACGTCTGTGCGCGTCACGCTGACGGCGGCGCGGGCGGCGGCGGTGCGGGTGGTCGTGCGCTTCGTCGCGATGGGCGCGTCGTGGGCGCCGCTGTACGACGTGCGCGTGGAGGCGACGCGCGCCGCGGTGGCGCTCACGTACCACGCGTTGGTGCAGCAGAGCTCCGCCGCGGACTGGACGGCGGTGCGGATGCGCCTCAGCACCGCCACGCCGCACTTCACCGCGTCCCCGCCGGAGCTCGGCGCCTGGCGCATCACGCTCGAGCCGCCAAAGCCGGTTGTGCAGCATCGAAAGATGGCGCGTTGCGCGATGCTGGCCTGCGCCGCCCCGCGCGCGCCGATGGTGGGATTGATGGCCAACGCCGCCGAGGAACCGCCGGAGGACGAGGCGGACGCACCAATCATGGCGGCCGCGCCGGTCGAGGCGGCGGAGGTCACCGCGTCCGTGACGGCAAGCACCTTTCAGATTGTCGGCCTCGCGAGCATTAAGGGCGACAATAATCCCGTAAAGGTGACCATTGCCCATCAAAGTCTGCCGCTGGAGCTCATGTACCACGCGGTTCCCAAGCGGGATACGCAGACGTATTTGCTGGTGAAGGCAACCAACACCAGTCCGTATGTGTTTCTCCCCGGCAAGACGAATGTGTTTGCGGGGAACACATTTTTGAGTAACTCCACTTTGGAAATGGTACCGGCCGGGGCCGAATTCACCACATCGCTCGGCGCAGACGATGCGATCCGTGTGGTGCGTAAACAATTAAGGCGAATGAAATCCACCGCGTACTCCATGCTGCAACACCCACGCACCCGCATAGAGTACGAATACGCATTTATTGTGAAGGGTAACGCAAGCGCCGCGTCCACGCTGGTGGTGCGGGATCAGTGCCCCGTCCCATCGCACAGCTCCATCACCGTGGAGGTGACAGAGCCGAGTAAACGGGAGTTGAGTGAGGGGAAAACATCAGACGGCAGTACATGCAGTATGGATAACACAGGCGTCATGGAATGGCGGTTGCGTCTACAGCCGGGAGTATGTGAACGCACGTTTCGCTTTGCCTTTCGTGTGGAGGGGCCGCAAAATACGGCGATTGATGGACTCGAGGAGGAGTAATAGGTACAGTGCGCGGTATCCACCGAGTAAGGAAGGAGAATTTTACGTTCAAAAAGGGTAGTAAATGCTTTTTTTTCTTTTTTTTTTTTTTTGAGGAAAAAAATAAAAATAAAAGTAGAACTCAGCGAGGAAGAAAAAAACAAAACCCTAACCCCCCCCCCCCCAAAAAAAAAAAAAACAAAAAAAAAACAAAAAAAAAAGGAGGGAAGTGTGACAACGCAAAAAAAAAAAAATTACTTTGTTTTTCCTTTTCCTTCTTCTTATGATATTCTGTGCATGGTCGTGTCATTTTTATTTATTTATTTATTTATTTACTCCTTTTCATATAAATATATCTATTTCTCTCTTGCAGCGTTCGACTGTTCCAAACACCATGGAAATGAACCGTGCGCATCTTTTTTTTTGAGTGTTTTCATGTTTGTTGGTTCAATTGTTCCTGTTTTTTTTTTTTTTTTTTCTTAAAGAAGTATCATACTTCTGTACATACTCTGATATGTGCACACAAAAAAAATATCAAAGTACGAACCCTAATTCTAATTTTTTTCTTTTTTGTATGTGTTTTGCTACTTCCACAAGAATTTCTTTTTTGTTCTTTCGCCTTTGATTATATATTTATGAATCACCATTAGCAAAGAAAAAAAAAAGAAAGAAAAAAGGGAACATTATTCCTTTATATCTACAGCTGTTTCTTTTCTTCTTTTCTTTTCTTTCTTCCTCTGTGTGAGTACGTGCGTGCGTGCAAACATAAACTACAAAGAGGACGACAAGAAAAGATACGGATTCAAATATTTAGGAACTGTTGCACCCAACACCACACTCACACACATACACAAAGGAGACAGCAAAACAAACAAACAAACAACAACAATTACAATAACCAAGGGAGGGTAAAAAGGGGTGGGAAAGCGAGTTTTACTGCATAGTGTTAGACTCCCTGTACATCCATAAACATTAGATCACGTGTGTTGTCATAGACTGTAGACTTGCAGACGGGATAGAGTCCCGTTCCCACAAATGGAGGAACTTCAGTGTAGTCTTCTTGGCTTTTCCTCAGCCTCGATTCCCACCACAGACAGCCGTACTGGCGACAGGAATTCTAGCCCAGGGAATGCTAGTGACCATTCCCGTGATGAGCTCTCCGGCACCATCCTTTCCCTTCTCCACCCCTCCGAGTTGTCCCTCGTGCGTGAGGCCTTACCATTAGGCGAGATGTGTCGCTTTCTGCGTGGCGTGGCAACAGATGTCGCGGTTGGACGCGGCGAAGGCCTCTACCACGCCGCCGTTGGTGCCGCCGTGGCGGAGATCCTTGTAGGCTACGAGGAGGCCGTGGCGGCGACATCCACACCGTCCGACGTGGCCGCCCTTCGTCCCGCGTACGCGACGGCCTTTTCCCTTCTCACCGAGATGGTGCGGCAGCACAAGAGCATTGATTTGGTGCTTGCATCCATCCGTGCGTTTGTGACCCATCGCGAGATCCCCCCCGCCTTTCGCGTCTGTCTCGGGGAGGCGGTTTGGATGAGTTTGCTGTACACCATCGCCCACTACGTGGCGCACGGCGTCGTCCTGCACGGCCGCCGCGACTTCTTCATCTCCGTCCGCTCCCACGCCGGCAAGGAGGAGCACACGCTGCACAGCGATCTCCTCCCCCCGGGCGTCTCGGTCGAGCTCGGGGCCCTCATCCTCGCCGTTGGCCGCGAGCGGCGGGCGCTGCTGAGCGAGGCGGAGGGCGTCGGCCACGACTACCTCGAGCGGCTCGCGATGGGGACGCAGGACGAGGCCGCCGACGCGGTGTTCCGCGCGATTTACAGTCCGTCCCTCTGCGCGGGCGGGGCGCTCGCGCTGGACGAGCTCGAGACCCGCGTGGAGGCGGCGCGGCAGCTGTGGTCCAAGGCGCTCTGGCTCAAGGTGGGCGACGCCGCCGCCCTCCGCGCGCACCTCGCCGCGCTGCACGCCATGTTTCTGTGCCACCGCGGGGATCTCTGGCACGCGTTTGTCGAGGCGGTCTTTCCCGCCGTCGTCGACACCGCCGTCGCGCGGGCGCCCGCGTCGGAGGCGGCGGTGTGCCGCGCCGTGGCGGACGCCCTCACGCACGCGTTGGGCGTCGCGGGATTGGGGGAGTCGCCCGTCTTTGAGCGGTTTGGGGCCTTCGCGGTGCTTCCGCTGGAGGGCGCCACGCTGCGCTCCGTGGAGGAGACGGCGCGGGCGGTGCTCGGGCGGGTGCGCGGCTTCGGCCTGCGCTACGCCCCGCCACGCGGGATGCAGCTCATTCTCTCCAGTAAGGCATTGGAGTATTATCAACGGATATTTTCCTTTCACATTGCGCGACGGGTTTCGCTGCATGCGCTGCACAGCGTGCGGCGCATCTTTACGGATGCCGCCGTCACGAATCGTCACCCAACCGCGGAGCTGCGGCGTTGCTTTGCGGTGATGCAGTTGCTCCTCTTTTTACACACCACCCTCGGCTATCACATGCAGGTGGATGTGATTATGCTGCAGACCGCGGAGTTGGAGCGGGCCATGGCGCAGTGTAAGAGCGTGCAGGACGCGAAACGGCGTCTCGATCGCTACGTGTGGAATGTGGCGGAGGGTTCTTTCATCACGGAAGGCTCCGCCCCGCTCCTCTCCGCGTGTGAGTCGCTGTTTCAGTGTGCGATCGCGTTGTATGTCCTCTGCACGCGCTACCGACTCACCTCGTGGGCGGTGGACGGGGCTGTTGTCCCCGCGGAGGTCGCCGCCGCCCTCGCGGCACTCGAGACGCGCGTGCAGCAGGACGTGGTGGCCGCCTTCACCGGACACCTCTCGGGAAGCGCGACGCGGGCGACGGAGCGGGCGCTTTGGGCGCGATTGGACTTCAACCGCTTTCTCTCCGCCGCCGCCCCGCCGCCGCGCCTAAGCGCGTTTCCGCAACCAGCCCCAACGCGACAGCTGCCACCATCGCCGCAAGGGCAGCCGCACACACAGCAATCACAGACGTATGTGCAACAAACGCAGCAGCCGTTGAAAGCATCTCTGCGCATCTCTCGAGCACCGTCAGGGGGGTCCGTGATGTCATCGGATCTGTCGACGCCACCGTCCGCGGCGCCGGTGAGACGCGCATCGGAGTTACCACTGCGGCGACCTCTTATGAGTACCATACGATCACGTTCCTCCCATAAGTGAGTAAGGATGACAAGAAGTGTACAAAAAAAGGGGGGGGGGGCAAAAAAAAGAAAAAAAAAAGGGAGGAAGGAGAAGAGAAAAGAAAAGGCAATGCATCGCCACTTGCGCAAAGGTTGTAAACATATTTATGTGAGTCTGTGGTTGGGATTTATTGGTGTATTTGTGTGTATTTGTGTGTATTTGTGCCTTTTTCCAGAGAACTGGTGAATCCACGTATAAACACCAAGTAGAAGGACAAAAGAACAACGACAACAAAAGGCTCTTATCATGTCGTTTCATCCTTTTTTTGTGTGTGTCTGTGTATGTCACCGCTTTCTTTCTTGCTACGTTGATTTCATTCTCGTCAAAATTTTTACTCTCTTTTTTTTTTTTGTTGCTTTTTGGGTGGGGTTGTTTCACGCATTCTTGGCTTTGAGATCTTCTCTACTGAAACACACACACACACACACACACAGACAGAAAGTACAAAACAGAAAACGACAATAAGGGAGACCACTGGAATAGAGTAAGAGTTATAACCACACCCGCACGAGAGGATATTGGTAATGGGTGTGGTGTGTGGAAATGCCGTTTAGTGATCCCACAGTTCCCGTTGATGCGGTGCGTCCCGCCGCGCCGCCGCCCGCGCCTCGCGAGGCTATTGGCGCTGATCCCCTCGCCGAATATCATGTCGCCACGCCTCCCGCACTTTCCCGCGCGGCGCGTCTGCATTGCCTCTGGGAGACGCACGCCGCCGCCCTCTACCGCCATGTCTCCACCCACGTGTTGGAGTGGCCGAGTCTGACGCTCGATTGGCTCCCCAACCGCCGCTACGCGGACGCGGCGCGGGACTACGCGTTGCACTCCCTCGCCATCGGCACGCAGGCCCGCGCGGGGGAGCGGCACAGTGTGCGCGTGTTGGAGGTGGCCGTGCCGCACCCCTCGGGCGGCCGCGCGTTGGGCGGGGCGGCGGGAATGCGCTTCGCGAACGTCCGCGGCAACTGCGCGCTGCGTGCGGAGATGTCTGCCGACGCCGCGGTCCTCCGCGTTCGGGCGATGCCGCAGGACGACGGGCTCCTCGCCGCGCAGACGTCGAGCGGGGCGGTCACGCTGCACCACGTCGACGCCCCGCGCGTGCGGACGGCGCTGCGCGGGCAGCGGACCGGCGGCTTCGCGCTCGCGTGGAGTGCGGCGCGCGCGGGGGACTTGGCGAGCGGCGCCGACGACGGCCGCGTGTGCGTGTGGGACGTGCGCGCGTCTGTCGGGTCGCGGCCGCTGCGCCAAATCCCCGCGCACGGGGCGGCGGTCGCGGACGTCGCGTGGCACGCCGCCCAGCCGCTCCTCCTCAGCGCCGGCGCGGACGCGGCGCGGCTGTGGGACACGCGCGTCGGGGGGCGGGCGGTTGGGGTTGTTGATGTTGAGATTGATGTTGGGGTTGGGGTTGGGGTTTGGGCCGCGCAGTGGCACCCGGCGGCGGCCTTTGCCTTCGCGACCGGCGGCGCGGACGGGGCGGTGCGGCTGTGGGACACGCGGCGCCTCTCGCGCCCCGTCGGTGCGTGGCGGTTCCACGCCGGCGGCGTGACGGGCGTTCGGTGGGCGCCGTTTCAGGGGGCCGTCTTCGCCTCGTGCGGGGACGACGGGCGGGTGGTGGTGTGGGATTTGGCGAAGCGCGCGCTGCCGCCCGCCTACGCCGCGGACGGGGCGGCGCCGGCGGAGGTGGCGTTTGTGCATTTGGGGCACATTGGGCGGGTGACGGACGCGGCGTGGTGCGGAAGCCACGAGGAGGAATGGCTCATGGCGTCCACAGACACAAGAAATGGACTGCACGTGTATGCACCTAAACTGGATGTGGTGATGGATTACGTGCTGCCCGAGTCTTGACAAGGCGTAAGCTTTTTCCTACCATGTCTTGATGTATGCGCACGAAATTTATTTTTGTGTACATCTATATGTATTGTATGCGTGTTGTTGTTGTACATGTCACGCTCTTCTTTTTTTTTTTGGTATCACTTGGCAAATGGTAAAAAAAAAAAGAAACAGTCTATGAAATAACTTCTTTGTTGTTTTTCTTCTTTTTCTTCTTATGTTTCCTCTTTTTGTTCTTCCGCATAATATATGTATATATATATATATATATACATATAAATATGTATTATTACATGCTCGTTTAGCGTTGGGTTGGTATCGAGTGTGGACAAATTTGTTGCCCAATTCAACGCCCCTGGTCCATCACACACAAAAACAAGAAAAAGAAATCGTTTTCGTGGTAGCACAAAAGCGTGGTATTAGTCTTCATTGGAGTTTGTCTGGGTGTGCGTTGAAAGAATCGTCGCATCCTCTCTTTTTTTTTTTCCCCCATTTTTTTTTTTGTTTGTCGACTGCGCGTTTGCAATTGAAAAACCATTTAATTCAAACAAGAACAAACAAGCACAAACTGAGTCTGCGCAAGAAGGCGTTCCCCTTGCATCCCTTCCTGCTTTACCCCCTTCCTTCTCTCTCCCCCCTCATTGGTTCCCACCCATTGCCGCCCCATGACGTCCAATCTCGCGGCGCGAAACGGATTGGCCAGCAGTATTGCCGCGGGAGAGCACTTCTCCCTCGTCACAGACGACGACGCGATGCGCGCGGCCGGGGTGGCCGGTCCATTGTTTCCGACCGCTCCCTTTCCTTTTCCCCTCCATGAGGCGACACGGTGTTGGGAGGAGCACGCGGCAAAAGGCCGCACACACCGCGAGCCGCCATGGCGCCTGTGCGCCGCGGCCGCCGACAACAAGGAGCACCCGCTTGGCATGCAATGGCTCGACGAGGTGGAGATGCCGCCGCTCGAGGAGCTCCTGCGCGACGCGGAGAGGGGAGACGAGGAGCAGGCGGTGCTGTAAAGGCCACGTGAAACACAGGAGGAGGTGACGGGGAGGAGGGTGTTTCGTATCCTAGTGTTTTTTGATTTATTTGAAATGATATATATATATATATATTTTCTTGTAACAATAACTGGAGAAAAGGAAAAAAAAAAAATCTATGTGCTTTTATTTTTAATAATGAAGCTACTTTTTTTTTTTTTCCCCCGGACTTTGTTTGCTTTCACGCGCTTTTGCTGGTTATGTATATTTTGTATTTACCGTTGCATTCTATATATGTATGTATACCAAACAATACATGACTTTTAAAAACAAACACCAACAAATGATCATCATAGAAGCACATACGTTCCTAAAAAAGAAAAAAAAGAGCAAAAAAAAAAAAGCTACCTCACAGAACCCATTTACGCAGTTTTTCTTGAAGAAGTAAACGCAAAATAAAAAATAAAAGAAGGAAGAAAAAGAAAAGGAATTATACTCCTTGAAAGAGAAGGAACAAGCAGCCCAATCACACGTACATCCAACCAAACAAAGGACGCTCCTCTCATGCGACGTGCTCTTTCCCTGACGGCCCATCGCCTTCTCCCGCGCGTATCGCCTCTGTTGGCTTTGGCCATTCCTTCGCCGTCGTTGTGCCCATCGCGCCACGCCTCGCACCCCGCCTTGGCCGAGAAGCTCCGCCGCGAGATTGAGGACGAACAGCAGCGTGCCGATAAACCCACCCGACCGGAGACACCAAAAGGTTGGACGCTTCACAAAACACCCGGAAGCGGTTTCTTTAAGGTGACGCGCACCTACGAGGACGAGGAGATCACACTCGTCTGCCACGGGGAGGGCATCCGCGCGGACGGGGACGAGGACGAGGACCTCCCAACTGTGGAGATCGCCGTCTGCATTGTGCAGAAGGGCAAAGCGATTCGAATGAATATGGGATTTCAAAGTGGGGAGTTGGTGATGGACCGCATGCAGTTCTACGACGACGTGGCCCTCGCGACGGATGAGTCGGCGGAGGGGATTCGGAGGCGGGAAAGCGCGTACAGGGGACCAAAGACGGATGAGCTCAATATTGAAGTCTATGATGCCCTCGTGAATTACCTGGAGTCCCGCGGCATCACCGATGAGTTGGGGCTTTTCATGAATAGTTACGCCTACTGGAGCGAGCAGGCGGAGTATGAGTCATGGCTGCAGTCTGTGAGCCGCTTCGTCTCATAATGCGGCTCTATTTATATATATATATATATATATATATATATTCTTTTTTCATTATTATTATTTTACGTGACACCAACATTAACTTTTTACCTTTGTTGTTGTTGTGTGTTTATTACTACGACGAATATTATTAAATGGCAAATGCCAACACAGAACCGACGGAAAGAAAATAATAAGGAAATAAAGAAGAAGAAGAAGAAGAATTTTAAAAAGGAAAGCGAGAGTGAAGAAAAAAGGAAAATAAAAAAGAGGCGAAGCAGAAAAAAATCTCCAATGGAAATAGTAATTGGAACTTTTTTCCTTTCACATATTGTGCGCGAATATATACATATATTTTTACACTTAAATGTGAGCGTGTATAATTGCTTTGGTAATTTGAGGGGGAAGTTCAGTAAATCCTGAGGAGTTTTTTTTTTTTTTTCATTTGTATTATCTCTTTCGTTTTTTTCGCAGAATTTCTCATAAAAGTGGTGATGTTTGTTTGAGACGTGTTTTGTGCACCGCCTTGACGCATCAGTATATGTTTCTTGTATGAGGAGAGAGGAGTCGAGACTGTTGTTTCGTAATATCAAGAGCAGAAAGAGCGACGAAAACACATACACCAACAACAACAACAACAAAAAAGGAATAGAGGATAAAGAAAAAGAAGGGACAAAAGAAGTAATCTTTTCATTCTCTTAAACCTTTTCTTTCCAAAAAATTTTCTCACACTGTAACTCGCGTACTCACTTAATCGTTCACCTGTTTTTTTTTTCTTCTTCTTCCCATGTGCTTCTCCGCCTATTCTTCCTTTTTAAATGCTGAATATATATATATATATATATATATATATATATATCCATTACGTGTGTTATTATTACTGTATGACAATACTATTTTGAATGCCAATCCCATAGTTATCCTTTTCTTTGCTTTTCCCATTTTTCTTCTCTCTAAAGGCTTCCTCAGTTGTTTTCTCTCTTTTTGTTTGTACGGCTTTAACGTGGAGACAGAAACAAAAAACAACAACAACACAAAGGTAGAAATTAGTTTTTTAAAAAGAACAGGAGGAACCCAAAGGGGGAAAAAAAAGGCCAGATACGAAGTTGTACAAAAAAAAGGGGGAAAAACGTGAAGAGTTGGAAGAGAGTCTAAGTCCATAGACTGAACGACGATCCGTTCTCTTTATTTACATTTTTTGTTGCGGTGCGTTTCTTTTTTTTTTTTTTTTACGGATTCATGTCTCTTCAGAGTGAAGACTATGTGGGCACCGTCTCTGCTATTATATCCCTTAGTGACATTGACTGCACGGTGCAGGAAAAGCCGCCTCCTCTGTCCTTTCTGCTCCCCCGCAGCACCGCCCTCCTCGCCATTCGATCGGAGGTGTTGTCCTTCTTCTCGACCTTCACCGTTCTCAAGGCGGATGCGGCGCCGTTTGTGTGGCTGACGCATCGACACGAACCGGTGCCATGGCATTACCCTATTGGAGCCATTAAGGACAGCCTTCACGCCGCCACCATCCTTTCCAGTGGGGATTCCCCTTTTTCCACCTTTTCCGGTGATAAACGACACCACACGTCGGGCCTTTCCCTCGCGGCGCTTTGGCCGACGCTTTACACGGCGCCGTTGGAGTTGGAGGCGCGCCTCACATGTGTCGGGACGGATCGCCCGATTGGCGTGCCATGCACCAACGACGAGGAGGCACTAAACCGTCGAGTCGGGGCCGGGGACGCGGTGGCGCGCGAATTCCTCAAACAAACCCTCAAAGGGACGTACTCCGCCATGTATGGCACCTTTAAGCCGTTAATGGATGCGCGGAGTGAGACGGTGCAGGATATGCTCAACTTCGCCCTCTGCACGGCGACGGGGGAGCCGTTTGTGTGGGCCCTTCGCGCGCACGCGGAGCGTGTGGCGGGGCTTCGGCGTGTGGCGGGCGATCCCCCGCACCTCGCGGTGATGTTAAACGCCCCGTTTGGAACGCGTCCGATGCACTTCGGGGTCTTTCGCTCCGACTTGGCGGCGAATGGGGGGCGGACGCGGTTTGGAGACGTGCTTTGGCGCGTCCTCCGCGAGCCGTGGGGCCGATGGGCGCACATGGGAGAAGAAGTCGCCGCCCGCGTGGCGGACGCGTTGGCGCCGTTCTTCGCCACACGCCCCGACGGGGCGATGGGGGAAACAAATAGCACCGCTCCAATCATAAAAAGCGCGCAGGCGGCGGAGGAACACCACACCCACGCAGAGGAGGTGTTGGGGGGTCATCAAGTAGAGATGTTCATTGCGGCGGGTAAAGAGGGGGTGCGCTTGTCCGATGGACGGCGGCTGCGCTTTGTGGTGCAGGGACTTGAACCGCCGCTGTGTACGCCCGTGGAGTATCTTCTCCAACGTCTTCCCGCATGCGATGGAAGGCTTTACGTGACACTGGCGGTTGCGTGATTGGGATTGGGGAGGGATGAGATCCTCGCATGTGGTGCGGTGCCATCGTGTGGAGGAAAGGTAAAAGGGGGAAATGAAGCAAATACGGAGACATGACGAACAACATCAACAACAAAAGAAAAAAAAAAGTGAGATAAACCAACAACAATGATTACAGCTTTTTTGGGGGGGGAATCTGTCGCATGACGGATGATGTAGCGAACCTTTGAATTGACATTATAAGAAACTTCCAGGTGACGACTGATGGCGTATTGTTTTTTTTTTTTTTTTTGCCGAATGCGGACCTTTTTTTTTGTATACATCGGCAAATGAAAAAAGACAAATGCAACAATCAATGAATGAAACGAGGGTGATGGAGTTGCAGTGGCGCAAGTGTTGTGAATATGAAAACAACGCTCTTCTCCAGAACGAAGCGCAAAAAAAAAAAAACATGCAAATGATAAATATATATATATATATATATATATATATTTGTTAACGATCAAAGATAAGAAAAAAAGAAGTACTTGAGAATTGATAGTAAACATTTCCGTCATTGGATGTGCGTTTATTATCATTATTTCTTTTTTTTTTTGTTCTATGTCTAATTTTTCTCGCACTTTTCAACCACTCAACCGATGAAAACACGCGCATTGTCAAAAAAAAAAATCAACAACTAAAAAGTGGAGTATGAGTGCTTTAAAGAGTCCGCTCGCTACTCCTGGGAGTGTCCGATCAGCAGATTCTCGGACGCAAGAAGGTTTTCTTCAAGTTTTGCGCACCTGCCCACAACCTTCCCGTGTAGAAGCAGCGCTTCGGCTGCTTTTGACGCAATGGGACACACCGGAGAGCCCACATGAGCCGAATGCTGCGCTTCTCCTTCCAATAACGCTCATTGAGATGCTAAACCTCCTCATTGAGCGTACAGAGGATGAATGGCTGGAGGTGCGGAAGAAGATTTCTTTTGTGTTTGGTACTCTTGTTTCACGCGGATATGGTGATGTCATGGCGGATGCGCTTTTATACGGCCGATTGCAAACAACATCCATTGGAGAGGCTCACGCTAGTCGTATTGACATGACCAATGCTATGAATGTGAATGATACAGATGCAAACGCGTCTTTTAATCGAATGAAACTTTTACTCAACCGTCTTGCGGATGCGCATGGTACAGTGGAACGCTGCGTGCCAACAGCCGATGTGTTCCGTACTTTCATTCGGGTACCAGTGCTTCTGGAACTGATTCTTTCTACCTCCGAATTTCCTGATGGGAAAGGTTGTAATAGGTCTACATCCACATATGTGCCTCCCAAGGTGATTCGTTTTGGTGAATCCTGCCTTGGACGACTTTGTACAAGTGTCGCATCGGACACAACAGTGCTTTGCACCGAGACTTGGCGATCCCTCACGACGGCTCTTTGCACCGATAAAGGACTCGCCGCACCATTTCTTCTTTATTACTATAATGAGTTTGCTGGGACCCTTTTGGGGTGCCTTGAGGGATCTAACTTTGTGACTACACTTCACGCATTGGAGCTACTCGCCGCCATTTTAGAGGATGCGGCCTTTTTGAAGGCGAGGGTGAAGTTTGCCGAGTCACCAGCGTTACTATGCGCACTTCTTACTTTAACAAATAACCCTTCAGCACATATACGTTTTCTAACCTTTGATGCGCTCAAGGTATTTATTGCAAAGTCAAATAAACCAGCACCTATACGTTATATTTTGTACGTCAATCGCGAGACTTTGGCTCGATATGTAGGGGATTACTCAACAGAGGATGATACCATTGATAAACATCTGGAAATGGAAAAACAGAAGCTTTTGCAAAATCTTGTTTCACTCGAACCGTTGTCCCATGAGGAAGAACTTTTGATTGATGCCGAGTAAGTTTTTTGCTTTTTTTTAGTATTTGACGGTTGCTATGTCTCTGTTTGTTTGGGTCCTTTCGCCTTGCTCTGTTATTTGGTCTGGTTGAGTAGAAAGGGGTCTGAGAAGGGTGAAGAGAATGTTTGCAAACGTAAGCGCATTGGATGTTGTTGCAATTGTTGTTACAGTTGCTGAAAAAAAAAAAAAAAGAGTACCCCTTTCACATCTTCATACATTTTTACATAAATATGTAAGTTGATTTTTGTTAACTTTTTTTTTTTTTTGTTGTTGTTCTCTTTAATGTGCAGAAATTTTTTTTTTTTTTTTGGCACTTCTCTTGATTTTTTTTTTTTTTTGATATCTAAATTATTTTTTTTCGTCGCTATTGCTAAAGTAGCGGGTTATTACTAGAGGTTGTATCAGGTTTATGTTTGGATAGGAGTGACACAGGAATTGTTTTATAGAAAAGCCATGACTCTCGCGTCGTCGACTTGCCCGAAATACGAGTTGGTAGATCTCAATCTTCCACTTGCCGAACCCATTGGTTCCGGTGCCATTTCACATGTGGTACAAAGCACGCTTCGTCAAGCATCACATCCCAAGATCGCTGTGAAAATAGTGTCAAAAGTACAGTTGTTACAGCAAAATAAAGTACAAGCAGCGATGAACGAGAAACATGCATTGACTATGCTAGGACCACACCCTTTTATCGTCCGTTTGTATGGTACAACACAATCTGACGATGAGTTATACTTTGTCATGGAATACCTTCCACATGGGGATTTATTGCAGCATATACGGACTTCTGCTGCACATCGCACCACACAGTTATTAATGACAGATGTTGAATCTTTAGATGGAAGTAGCTCCATTCCATTTGTTCCAAAACCAAGAACAAGCGCTGTGCGCTGCTTGGACTTTCATGATATTCAACTTATTACCGCACAGCTCGTCCTTGGACTTTCACACGTTTTTGTAAAAGGGTTCGTATTGCGTGATCTCAAACCGGAGAATATTGTATTTGACAGTAAGTATCGCGCATGCTTGCTAGATTTTGATACGGTGGATGCAGAGGGTGGTGCCATGGTTCCCATTTCGAATAACGGGGTGGCCCTGAGCTGTCGCAATAAGGACCGTCGTTCTACTTCCAACGGTGAGAAACGTTGCGTCACCGTCTCTGGCGTTCAGGCTATGCGCAAAATGACAGCAAACTTTTGCGGCACTGCACAGTATGTCTCACCTGAGATGTTGGGGCAGTGCTGCTGGAGCTACAGCAGTGACCTTTGGGCTCTTGGAGCCATTGTATATGAGATGGTATATGGTGTCCACATGTTTCCGGGTGATAACACCTTTGATGTAATGAAACGTGTTGTCATTGGTGTGCAATCTGAGAATGTGGCTTTCCCGCAAGTTTCGCTAGGTCCAGAGACGGATGCCTTTGAGCGTACGAAAGATTTTATTTTAAAACTTTGTCGAACAGATCCTACGAAGCGACTTGGTGTGGATGCGGAGACGGGACTCTTTAATTCACTCAGTATTCGTCAACATCCCTTCTTTGGTGACTTTGACTGGGATTTGGTGGATGGGCAGGTGCTAACATTTCGTGCACCACCGACGGAGGACCCGACAGTATCGCTTTACGCGCAATACCACACCCCGCCCGTGCATGACCCGGAGTACGCGAAGTATGTCTACGAAGCCACCGCAGATGCGAATCCGTTTGAGCGATGGGCGCGAGAGGCATCGGGCGGAAGGCGATCTTCCGGACGCTTTGGTGAGGAGGACACCGGCTTTAATTTAAGGGTGACTGAAATGGCGAGGAAGATGGAACAGGGTGATGGTGATGAATGGGACAGCAACGAGACGGATGATGTGATGGACGATGTGGGAATTCGCTTTACAGGGCACGCACACCCTGACTTTACAGAATAATAAGACCACTCGCGCATAGTTTTTTTTATTTTATTTTATCCTTATTTTATTAATCCTTTTTTTAGATGTCATTTTGGTTGATGTTGCGCTTACTTGAATACGAAAGGTCGTTTCTTGTTTTTGTGAAGACTGCTGTTCATTATTTTATCTATTTATTATGTCTCTGGAGTGTTTCTTGATGTCGTCTCTTTGTGTTGTTTCCGCTCACGTGGATATGTACGTGTATTTGACTTTTATTAATATATATATATATGTATATGTTTTCTCTTGCCGTTTTTTTTGATTTCGTGTTTACTTTGAACGTGGCGTGGCGTCATTCTTTTTTTTTTTTTTTTATGTGCGCTTGTTACAAGTTTTTGGCCTTTCCTTCGTTTTTTTCCATATGTACATATATATATATATATATATATATTTATTTATTTATTCAGCGCTCGCACTTACTCACTAATTTTTTTTGTCTATACTTATATATAAATATATATATATATATATATATATATATATGTATATATATATGGATGAGCTCTTGGCACAAAGTTTTTTGGCTAAGGGTTTACTATTGTTGTTAATGTTCATGACTATTCTTATTTTATCTTCTTTTTTTGCCACTTTCACCTCTTCATTTCTGGTCTAAATAATAATAAAAATAACATTTCTTGTAAGGTTTTTGTTAATTTTTTTTTTTTACTTTCTTACTTTATTCCATTACACAGACAGCATTTGCTTTCAGTGGGAGTTTATATTTTACTCATTTATTCTTTGAAAAACAGCAACACGGTGTATCGAAGTGCTACACTTAAAAGAAAAAAAAACCTTCTCTTTGCTTGCAATAGTAACACACACACACACACACACATACCAAAAACAGCAACAACAACAACAACCATAACACCAAACAGAGGACAAAATATAATTAGAGATCATGCAGGAGCTTAACGGAATGACACACTTCAGAGAACTCGCCTCGAGCCATCTTCTGGTTGTGGTATATTTCTACTCTGAACGGGAGGGCTCAAGCGAACAAATGAAGTCTATGTGTGAGCAAGAGCAACATAATTATGACCCGACCGTTGTCACTTTCTGCCAATGCGATATCAATCGCCATGCAGATTGTGCCAGTCTTATGATCCAAAGGAGACTCCCAAACATGAGTGTGTTTCTCCGCGGTACTCCTTCCGCGTTTGTTATTCTCCCTTCCGTGGAAATTCTTCGTCGCAACATTCTCCAATTTTTGTCCCCCAATTCGCATGCCGGTGAGCACAGAGTGCAGCCACCAAATCCGGATGGTTCACAGGGCGGATCTCAACCCGCCGGCCCCCCGGCAAATCAACACCCCACACCCCAGTCCAATCCCCAAGCGCAAGCGTCGAGTAATGAATTGTCCAGTGAGGCCGTTTATAAAAAGGTCCTCGCTCGGGTGTCTGACCTCGCACGTGCCGTCGACGCGGCGCGGGTGTGTGCATCTGATAGCAAAGCAGCTTGTGAGGCACTTTGTGTAGCACTGGATGAGGCGGCTGAAACACAGCCTTTTGGGACGGCACTTTTGCCGTATTTTGCGTCGGATTCCTTTCATCCACGGGTTATAGACGCCTTGTTCGATTATTTATCGAACCAATCATCATCACGCCAGAGCGATCCTGCAGTGATAGTGAATGAACTTCTTCGCTATCTGTTAGAGTTTTTCCTCATAATTACTTGGGGTCAAGTCCAACGCCTTCAGAAGCTGCGCCAAGCCGTCGTTTCTCTTATTTCATGCACCTCTTCAATTCTCCCCATTATGGTGGAATCTCCCTTTTTTCGCAGTGATTACTTGGTAGATGGAGTGTCTGTCGAGTGCCACACATTACTTGGTGCGATGATCGGTGTCGGACCACAGCCGCGCATTCTTCGCACCTACCCCCCTCGATCCCGCATGGCGTACTGGGATGATCTCGTCAAATTCTTTCCCGAGGAGGCATTGGATACGGACACAAAGAAGAAAGAGATACAGGTCTTAATGGAGACGGCATGCGCTGCTAATTTGCCCATTATACGTTCATTATTACAGTCTACTGTTTCTCGCGACCCGACCCTACGTTGGGTTTCCTCGGTTCTAAAATGTAATAGTGGTTACGCAAAAACAATGCATGACAATCTCCCACTCTCCTCACGTTATTTAATGGCTCAACTCAATGACGTATTGGTAGCGATGACCCTCCCAATCTTTACGAAGGGATTTGATCCAAGCAGTGTTGCGACTTCCTACGTACTGGGTGGACGAAGTCAAAGTACAATGGTTGATTTTGGTGACGATGTAGAACGTATTACACATTTTGATGAGAATCATCCTCTTCCACTGTTTACGGAGCCAGAGACGCCATATAGACCAACCGCACATTTCTTCTTTCTTACTATCCAGTCAACCATGCTGGGTGTGGAATCTCTTATTGAAGATTATGAGCGGGATTCACGTGACTTGACACACCCACGTGTTCCTCCGAATCAGCGAAAACTATTCTTTGCGGAGAAATGTATGGTTGAGGGTTTACTCGGTTCAGTGTCTCTTGGTCGTAATCGCATGGAATTTCTCAATGGTGTTGCAGGTTGGTTGGTCCACATTATGCGTCCTACTGAGGATGGAAAGTTACCGGATGAACCTCCAGAGGAGTGGAAGTATTTACCGCAACGTCTCGTGGATGCGGTTATACGTTGTATGCAATTGGCTCCACTTGATGCGTATTGCAATGGAAATATTACTTCACTTATGCTTCTTCTTATGGGTAATACGGATTATTTTCCAAAACCACACACACACGCCCTCTTTCCATCATATCTGGAACAATTAATGGGGACGGAGTATACCAAACGAGCTGTAATGGCACACCCTTGGTTTGCCAAAAATATTATTCGAAGCTGCTTAAAGTGTTACATTGCTGTGGAAAAGTCAACATACGAAAAGGTAAGTGTTCGTTACACCCTTTCACACTGTATTAAAGAATTTCTTCAATTTGACTCTCTCTGTGAGCCCGTCCGCGCGGAATTTGAGGTTGATGGAACTCTTTTGGAGCGTTTCTCACACATGGTAACCGCAGATGTGAATGAGGCCGTGGATCAACTGATTGAGACCCTCACTACGATGAATCGTATGATAAAAGAGGGGGCCGATCTCAGCGAAAATGCTCGTCCACAAGGACAAGAAAGGAATGCCCAACGACGAGCCTCCCACGAGAACGAGGAGGAAGCCGACGATGATGAGGAGGAGGATGGGGAAAATAATGGTGATTCCCCTTTAACTTACCATCAACTGGGTCTTGGACTTCGACAGTATATTCTTCTCTTTCAATCAAGTATGGAATTGTTTATTCAACTTTCCATCAGTTTCTCACGTGGTGTGACGCAAAATATGGTGACACAGCAAATCAGTCAAATGCTTGCTCGAAGTCTCACAAGCTTTGCGGGAAGTGAGAGTAAAAATTTAAAGATTGAGCACCCTGAACGATACAATTTTCGTCCCCGTAAAATTCTTACCCTTCTCGTGGACTGTCTCACACAGTTTCGCCGTTTTCAAAACTTCCTCCGCTGTCTCTGCAACTGTGGTGTTCCTTTGAAGGATTTGCTCCAAGCAATGCGCCTCGTCATTGAACGTGAACTTGTCGGTGAAAGCCTTGCCTGGAAATTGCGCGAGATGGCCTCTACACTGGAGGCCTTATCCACCGAAGTCGATGAGAATGAGGCTTTATGGGATGAGGCACCCGAGTATGCGCTGGATGCACTCCTTTCCACACCCCTCACACACCCTGTAGCACTCCCAGCCGAGGTAAAGGATGTGGCTGACTTGGTGTATGTGAATGAGGATACTATCCATCATGTGCTCTTGTCCGAGAGCAAACACCCTTTTACGAAGGAGTATCTTGATGAGAAGATGGTAAAAGATTTCAACGCTAGAGAGGAAGTCACCAAAGCGAGGGAGGAGTTAAAGAGTCGTGTTGCGACGTGGCTTAATGAAGCCAAAAGTAAGAGAAACGCAAAAACAGAGTAAAGGTGGTGTTGTGAAAGAGGGGAAAGAGCGAAGCTATGAAGACAACAAAACAAGAAAGAACAAAAAGAGGAAGAAGAATAGAAAGAAAAGAAGGCACATCTTACAATTGTATATATATATATATATATATATTTCTTCATAGGATATTTTTTTTTCTTTTATAGCCTTTGTGTGTGTACATGTGCGACAATTAAAAAAAAAAAGAAGAAAAAACAACAACAACTAAATAATGAAGGGAATAGATACAAAAGTATGCTGCCAATGAGGGAAAGGGTTGCATTTTTGCGGTCATCGAGTTTGCTGTCTTTTCTTTTCTTTTTCACCTAAAGAAGTGGTATTACGTGATGAAATATAATTGGATAGAGAAGGATGAGGAGAGGGGTATGGAGGAGGGAGAAGAAGAGAACGGAAATAGCAAAGAAGGGACAAAATGAACTTGATTTCCTCTTTTATCTTTCTATGGTTTTTTTTTGTACTTTTGTTGTTGTTGTTTTGCATCTCTTGGAGCTTTTTTACCCAGCAGCATTTAAGGCCATAGCAAAATAGACACGGGAAAAAAAAAACTCACAAAAAAAGAATACACACATACACGGACTGAAACTGCGAAAACACAGTATATGGCGTTTATCATTAATAAAATTCATGTGATCTTTTTTCTTTTTGATTACTTGCGGTATTATTATTATTATTATTTTTACTTTACCATATATATATATATATATATATGTATATGCTCATTACTTCATTTTTGTATTCACGTTTTTCTCTTTTTTTGCTCTTCTTACTCTTTTTTCCGCCATATATATATATATATATATATATATATTTTACTTTTTTTTTGTAGCATTCAAAAAGGAAACATACAATAAAATAAAAACGACGACAAGTGCCACTATTATTATTATTCATAATAATAATATTGTTTTTCTTCTTCGCCCTTTACAACCAATTCAACATCCGAATTGACATTCGGATGTCATGTTTCGTCGCGATTTGATTTCACTTGGCCGTTGGGGCCATCGTGACTTTCTTCGCGGCCGCTCGAAGCGCGGCGGTGCGATTCACACCCGCCACACCCACGGCAGTTGCGGCCGCTACAAGCGCCTCTCCACGCTCTTTGATCTCCGCGATGGTCGACGGCACGCGTCGAATCACCTCCGCGGCGGTCTCGGATTGAAACTCGGCGGCGGACTCTTCGGACTGCGCATTCCGCGACAGCACGCCCTCTCCACCATGTCCCGTCCCGCGTACGAGCTCGCCGTGCACGGGCACCCGAACATCACCAACCCGTACCGGCACTGCGCGGCGTCGCACCCGAGTCTGCGGCGCGTGATGCGCAACGCCGCGCTTTCGGTGGATGTGGTCGTCCTCCTTCCCCGCGCCCCGCGCCGCCCCCAAAGCGCGGAGGCGGCGGTGCCCGCGCTTTGGGCCGCGCTGCTGCGGCGGCTGGCGGCCGTCATGGCGCGGGAGGCGGCGGCGTTGGGGCCGTCGAGTCGTCTCACGCTGCACGGCGCGACGTGCACCGCGTCCGCCCGCTGCCACGTGTTCGGCGCGGCGTCTGCGCGCGGTGCCCCGTTTTCCCTCCCGATGGACGCGGCGGCGGCGCTTTATAGGGACCACACACGCGGGGCAGCGCTGCGGCCCGCCTCCGCCCCGACCGGAAAGCGGCGCGTGGCGTTTCTCGGGGCGGGAATGCGGCCCGCGCCAACCGTTGAGGGGGCGGTGGCGGCCGACACGGGCGTCTCCCCGCGCGGGGCACAGCAGCTCCTCTCCGCGCTGCGACAGTCGAGCCCCAACGCGTTGGGCGTTTGTCTCCGTTTGTCGGAGGACATGTCCCTCTGCGCCGCACCAAGGGCGGCGCCAACGGTGCTGAAGGAGGGGATGGATCCGGATGAGCGAGGGGTTTGGGCACTGCCATTGGTGCAAATGGGGGAGATGATGCGGTGGCAATACAACACATGCGACCCGCGCGCGCACAACGCGGATGAGTTGCCGCATAGCAAAAGAATGCAACCCGTTCACCTCTTCATTGACGCCTCGCGCGTGCGGGAGGGGGATGATGATGCGAAACCGAAAGGAACCAAACTGCCGCGCTCGTTGATGCCCTGGGGGTTTTCCGAGTGGATGGGGAAGATGAACTTTAGGCCGCTTGTGCATAAGAGCTTTGAGGAAACGTTTACTGCACTGCGCGCGTGGTCGGTGGACCACCAATGGCAGGCGATGAAGGAAATGCACGAAAAGAAAAGTGGACGTCAAATCTCACAGGATCAGTAAAGGGCTGTCTTTTTTTTCTTTTTTTTTTTTTGAGGTGATTATAGTGGAGGAGGTGGGAGGTTGTGGATTTTTTTTTTATACTTTGTATAACGGTTGTTATCTCGCGGTTGCGATTTTTTTTTTGTTGTTGTTTTTGTTGTGTGTGTGTGTGTGTATGTCGTATTCTCGAAAGAAAAGGAATTTGAAGGTGAATGTTTTTTTTTTTTTTCATGCAATCTTGCGAGCAGAATGGGAGGAGCAATACTAGTGGAAGTTACCTTGTTTCGGGTGGCCTCTGCCACCGAGTAGTTCTGAAATTACTTTACTTGGGAATATTTATTTTCCCTTATTTTCTTCTGAATTTAAGCTCTTTTCTGACTGATTTTAAAAGGAAAAAAAAAAAGAAAAACATCCCACTCACCCCTCAATTTTTTTTTTTCCATCGGGACAGAGACCCTTGGCTTGAAAATCTGAAACCAAAAGGGAGTCGTGTTTCTTGCAATTCGCAAAGGTGCCTACCCTAAAACGTTTACCTGAAAAATATTAAAGTATTTAAATGATAGCAAACAAGTAAGAAATTCTTTGCCTGTTTTGAGTAATGTAAAAATTGTGTGTTTGGTACCTGAAACAGGCATGCCTCTTCTCCTTATTCCATCCTGATTTTGGATTTTCTCCAATTTTTTTTTTTTAATCCTATGACTATTTCCCATTGTAAGGAAATACTATAAAAACATACACCCAAGGGGAGGAGGGTGTTTGACAGACACACACACACACACACACACAACAAGAACAACAAAAAATAACGAAATAATACAAAGAGGACTTCTATATACATACATAAAGATAAGCAAGTAACGCCAACGCAAGTCTCTGATTTATCCCTTTTTGTGTTTCTATTTAGACTTCATTTTTGTTACTTGGCAAATAGTACACACATTTTCCCGAGTTCCCTCTCTCCGCGTTCATGCGCCGTGTTGGTGTGTTCCCCCACTTGTATAGTTTAGGCGTTGCGCTCCGCCCCGCACGCCGTTTGTTGAGCGGCGCGTCCCTTCCAGCGGTGAACCTTTACAAACGCCTCCGCGTGGACACTTTCGCCTCCGATGATGAACTGCGCGCTGCGTATCGTCAACGCGCCCTGGAGTGTCACCCCGACGTGGTCGAGGCGAGTGCGAAGACACGCGCCGAGGCGGAGTTCCGCGCCGTTTCGGAGGCCTACGAGGTGCTGCGAGACCCGACGCGGCGCGCGTTGCATGACAAAGCCTTGGGCCTACACAACCCGCCCAAACCCGACGCGGCGAAACATCCATTGCCGAAACCAAAGCCCTCCAAACGGCGCTCCTTTGTGCGGGGCGACGCGGACCGCATGTTCCGCGAGGCGTTTGATGGCATGACGCTCGACCAGCTCCTCTTCCGCACCCAACGCGAGCGAAGGTGTGGCGCCAACGCCGCGTCCGTCTCCGGTGCGCCGGCGGGACGGGAGGCGACGATGCGGCGCGTCTTGTCCGATGCGGCGGCGCGCTTTGCCACGCGTCTTCGCCGACAATACGGCGCAACGGCCGTTTCCTCCGCGCGCCTCCGCTCCGCCGTCCCGCTCGGCCCGACGCCGCGCGCGGGGAGAATGCCGTTTCGCCCATTCCGCGGTTGGACGCTTCCCGCGGATGTGCACGCGATGGAGGAGCCAAAGCCCGGCCCCATCTCGCACTTGGCGGAGGAGGGCGATGTGCGCTGGGTGGAGCCGTGGGGAGGGAAACGGGAACTCCCGCGCCACTTTCCCCGCCTGTCCACCGCGGATGGACAGGTGCTGGGGCATGGGGAGATGCTACGGCACTTGGAGATGGCGCGACATGAGCCGCATAACATGGGGAAACTCTACTCCTTTCACAGACCTTACTGAGAGAGGGATTCTTTTTTTTTTTTTTTATGTTTTGGTGGAGAGTGAAAGGAGAGAGTTGGTGTTTCGCTTGCGTATTTGTTACTTGTTGTTCACATTTCAATTGTTGGTGTAGGCGAATTTCATCTCTTCTTTTTTTTTTCTATGTTTATCTGTTGTTGTTGCTCTTTTCAATGAATGGGCTTTCTTATATTTATGCACGTGCTTGTTGAATGGGTTATGATTTTATTATTATTATTATTGTGCTCTCGATGTATTTTTTTTTGTTGTTGTTTTCTTTATTTATTCGTTCTTGCCTTTTTTTTTTTTGCATTCCCACCCAAAAGTGTTTTATCTATAGTAGGAAAAAGCATTTCAGCAACAAAGAAAGAGACGACAAGCTAATCAAAAAAAAAAAAAAGTAGTAACACTAGCAAAAACAACAGCAACAACAAAAAAAAAACCGTGATCGGAGTTTTATTTCACGATTACTTCCTATGCGCCGAGTTTTTCCAAGGAGTGCGATTGCAGCTGCAGTTGCCACACCTCTGCTGGGTGCGTCGTGTCGTGGTATTTACACGACATGGGTTTCCATCCCACTTGAGTCGTGGGCAACAAAAGAATCCTGGCTGAAGCGTCTGACCAATCAATCAAAGTACCGTAGCTTTGAGTTTTGGCATGTTCCAGAGGTGAATACGCCGGAGGGCGTCACCCTTTCCTCTGTGGAGAAGTATTTACTCAGTTGTATAGAGGATGATACAAACCGTTTATTGAACGTTTCCTGGACATACGATTTCGACTCCTTCTGGTCCGATCGGGTTCAATCTCATAGCCTCCTCTTTGGTATTATCTATGAAAATAAGTTTCCAATATACAGGATTTTCTTTGGTGATTGTTCTAAAAACGAGGCTGGGTATAAATACATTGAGAGGAAATTAAACTACCTCAAATCCGTTCAACACTGGGCGGCAATGACAGAGAGGCGTTACACCGCCATTGTAAAAGCACGATACGACGTACAACGTCTTGTGTGGAATGCCTTTGAGCGTGAGCGCTACCTTGCTGGATGCGTGGAGGTTGTGGAATCGTTCAAAAGTAAAATTCCAAAGGAATTCGCTGCAAAAGCTATTGGTGAACTTGAAAATGATCTTGTATGCATGCGACACTGGGTGTGGGATTGCCCGAACGCAAAGAGAACTTTTAGCAGTTTGGCATAATAGTAAAAACTCGTTCTCCTCTTGTATGGTATCGCAAATTCCAGTGAAGGTTCTTTTTTTTTTGTTTGTTTGTTTTTGCCATTTTTTGTGACTTTACGGGAATATGGTTTATTAGAGTTTTTGAATGTGCTCGACAAGGAATATTTTTCATTTAGGCATCCATACCATATATACATATATTTATGTATGCCTTTGTAGTTTAATGGGGGTGAGGGCAGCGCGTTTTTACTTTCGTCTCTTTACCTTCTGCTTTTTTTATTTTTTATTTCGTTTTCGGTATTTCAACATTTATAAATTCAAAGCAAGCAAACACCACGAACATATATATACATATATGTATATATCTTTTTTTTTTTTGTCTGCCTAATGGATACTCGGACAGTGGGCTGCTAGGTACATGGTGCGCAGGGTGACATATGAATGGAGAGTGTTTTTTTTTTCACTTTTGACGATGAGAAAAAAAAGCAAAAAAAGGACCTCTGATAGCCTAATATATATATATATATATATGTATATATATATTATTATTATTATTGTTGGTATTATTATTATTATTCTGCTTTGCTTTGTCCTACTTAATGCACAACTACTTTTATTTTTTTTAAAAAAAATTATTTCTTTAAAAGCGCTCTAATTGTGCCTTGTTAATGTACGGGAACATATGGAGCAAAGGTAAGAGAAAAAGAAAATACAAGATACAATGACTGCAGCAGATATGGCCATTGACAGTTCCCTAGCTTATGTGGGAGCGAATTTTTTCACCAACCCGTTTGATGTGATGCTAACGTGCACACAGTTTCGGGGGTGAGATGAGGTGAAAGGGTGAGTATCAGGTGTTGCACAAAAACAAGTTTCAAGACATCTATCGTGTTGCCATGGATAAGGCCCCCCCCCGGGTCTCCTCAACGGGGACTTCCGAGTGCCGTGTGTTCTGCAAATTATGCAGAAAGAAATTCGTATTGCTCTCTACCCTGCTGTGAAGATGGAGATGGAGAGTGCTATCGGATACCGTTCTTTTGCAACACATGTCTTTTTTAGGTACCATTTGAGGGAGTTCTTGATGCATTCGTTTTCTTCACCATTTGTGCTTGTAAAGGTTCGTCTTCAGTCCCAAAACAGTGTGGCCTCCACACAGCACATCAGTAAGGCGTCAACCGGCGAGCAATACGATTACAAGGGTGTCACGGATGCATTAATAAAGATACGTCGTCAAGATGGCATTCGCGGTCTTTGGTAAGGCGTTACCGTTGCAAGTCAGCGTGTTATGGCTTGTCCAGCTGTACATTTCACATCTTATGGATTTGCAAAGTTCCACGCAGCATAGGTCACAGGGTTAGGAGCTGGGGATCTGCGTGTTCACGCAATGGCAGCCTTTGTGGCTTCTTTTTGCGCAATGATATCTGTAACGCCTCTGAGCTTTGTTTTTACACGGTTTTGCAACCGAAAACCTAGCGACACCAAACAGTACGCATCCAATATTCGCATCGCTGCGTACCAGGTGGGTCGCACAGAAGGATTCCTTGGAATCTATAAAGGAGCACTTCCTCTCTTTTTTAAGGCTGAGGCCGCACACAATTCTTACCTTTGTCCTTCTTGAGCAGATCTGCAAGTTGCGGGAGAGGTACACCTCACGTTCCTACCCATCGGGATCTGTAGTGAAGAGTAAGATGCAGCTTCACACAGATTCGCACTAAGGAAAAAAGGCATGATAGCAAGCAAAAACAAAGACAAGGAATGCAAGTATTTATTTATGCCTTTTTGTTGTTGTTTACATGTGTATGAGTGGATTTACTGCTGTTGAATATACCATATCTTAACCGTTTATAAGAGTTTTTAATGTTTCTATATCATTTTTATTTTATCAAATATTTTTCATCTATACTGCTAATTTTTAAAAAAAATTGTTTATTATCATTATTTTATTTTATTTTTTGTTATCCTTTTTGTCCATATTTTAATTTTTTAGCGGGGAGGATTGTTTGTTTAGAAATGTTTTTTCCTTTTTTTGTGTGTCTTTTTGTTTTCTTGGATGCGTGTAATAGTTTTTTTATTATTTTTTATGTGTCTTCAACTATGCTTTTGTGGTACAACTATTTTTTTTTTTTTCGTTGTTTTCCTTTTTTTTTTTTTGACATATGATCAGTTGAAGTATATTATTTAAACCTCACTATGAGTACGTTAGATATGATTTTTGACGGCGCTATCGCCTCTGGCGTAGCAACCGTCTTTTCTAACCCGTTTGATGTGATGCTAACTCGCACACAGCTTCAGGGTGAGATGATGCGGAGGGGTGAATATCAAGTGTTGTACAAAAACATGTTTCAAGGCATCTATCGTGTTGCCATGGATGAGGGCCCTCGTGCTCTTCAACGGGGACTTCTCAGTGCCATCTGTTGGCAAATTACGCAAAACGGTATTCGTATCGGTTCCTATCCTGTTGTGAAGGCGGAACTCGAGCACGCGTTTGGTGGTGGCTCTTTTTGGGTGACTGTTTTAGCGAGTGGTGTGTGTGGCGTCATCGGCGCATTTACGGCCTCACCATTTGTGCTTGTAAAGGTTCGTCTTCAGTCCCAAAACAGTGTGGCCTCCACACAGCACATCAGTAAGGCGTCAACCGGCGAGCAATACGACTACAAGGGTGTCACGGATGCATTAATAAAGATACGTCGTCAAGATGGCATTCGCGGTCTTTGGCAAGGGGTTACCGTTGCATGCCAACGTACAATGATAGGCTCTGTCACCCAACTTACTACATATGATTATGCCAAGTTGTATGCTTGCAGAGCTACGGGGTTGGGAGCTGGGGATCTGCGTGTGCACGTGTTTGCAGCCCTCACTGCTTCCCTTTGTGCGGTCCTATTTATGACACCCTTAAATGTGATTATGACGCGATGCTATAATGAGCCCAAAGGACAGCCCTCTGTGTACTCCAAAAATCTTGTGCTATCCACCTGGCGTGTTTATCGTGTAGAGGGTGCTGCGGGTTTATATAAAGGAGCACTACCTCTCTTTGCAAGGCTGGGGCCGCACACAATTCTTACCTTTGTCTTTCTTGAACAGATCTGCAAGTTGCGGGAGAAGTACACCTCACGTTCCTACACATCAGGATCGATTGTGAACTCAAACATTCGTTTAGGACAACCATTCTCCAAGACAACTTCCACTTAAAAAACAACAAAGAAAGAAAGAGACTTCGACTGTTTTACTGATTACATATGCGCGGAGAAAATATTATTGTTTTTTTTTTTTGATTTGAAGATTTTTAGTGTGGTTTTTTATTTTTTGTTTTGTCCGTGACTGTTGTTTTATGTGAAATACGGTTCTGAGGGACAAGAGATCATTTTTTTCGTTTTCAAATTGTGCTCCATTCTTCACGCTTTTTATTCCATGTGTTAAACGAGGTCGTGTTGTTGTTGTTTTAATCCTTTTTTGTTGTTGTTGTTGTTGCTTTCTCTTTCATGTTTTATCGAACACAAATGATTTTTTTTTTTTTTCTTCTCCCGCCTCCATCTTGGTTCAAGCAATGTGCATGTCATTCGAACTAGATAAAATGTTTTTTTTTTTACTATTTCAACGTTTTACTCTTGGTCACCCCATGTCTTGTTGTAATTTTATGAATATACATTGCGTTGTTTCTGCAATGTCGTCACTACCAGTTAATTTTTGGGAAAACTTAGTTTTTGTTTTTCATCCCTTTTAACTCGAATAATGCTATGATACACACAAAAAGAATAAGTCATCGTTACTAATACTATCAACACGAGAACCGTTAACACAAATGTTTTTTTTTTTTTTTGGGTTTGATTTTTATTTTGTGTTTCCTATTTTTTTTTTTTTTCTTTCCTGCATTTGGTTTTTCTTCTTAATGAATGCACACATATGTATATATAGATTTAGGGGGCACACATGCAAAAACAAATAAACCAAGACTGAAAAAAAAAAGATTACGACAAGAGACAAGTTATCGAGGCTCAGCAGGAACGGTTTGTGTGCCATCACAAAAAGAATACACAAGAAAAAGTTTTCTTAAAACAAAACAAAACAAAAGAAAAACGTTCTTTTTTCTTTGGACATCTGTTTTGGAGTTCCACTAAGAGGATTCCATTTACTTTTTCTTAACGGCACTTGCTAGAAGGGATACCATTTCCCCCCACCCACCCCTTTTTCTTTTTTCTTTCTTTTACCACTTTGCAAATGTTTCGTTCATGTCGATGTGTCTCCGCACCGCTTTTGCGTAGCGGCGGTACACGTCGATGTTGTTTTCCTCCTCCCCCCCAAATCTCCACAAACACATTCCCAACGAATGCCATTCTTTTCCACACACCCTACCTGCAGCATCGCCTCTCCCACATCAGTTCCTTTAAGGAGGACGGGTACTTCCGCCTCGCGCACCTTCGCGATGTGTGCGTGGGTGAGGACTGCTACCACGTGCGTGGTGTGCGTGGGGGCGGCCCCGGCGGTCAGGGAACGAACAGCAGCAGCAGCAAAGTCGAACTGCGTGTGTGTGTGGCCAAACTGCGGGACTACTTCGATGAAACACTTATTCGCCAACTCTGCGAACAGGAACGGGGACGTAGCCTCAATACAGCGGAGGATTGTATTATTCTCGCCAGCCACGAGCACCGCAGTGCGCACCTAAATAGGGAGGCGTGTCTGCGAAGGCTGAAGGAGATGATTCAGAAGGCGTCGTGGGTGCCGCCCGTTGAGGCGGATCCCATCAAGCGAGCCTCGCACATTGTCACTTCACATAAGGCGGAGCGACGACGGAAGAGTTCGGTGAGGAAAATGCAACGAATGGTGCGGAAGGGGCAGTGGTGAAACGTTTGGATTGATGCAGTGGGTGACTAGTTTTTGTTCATTATTGTTGCTATTCCTTTTTTTTTTTTGTTGTTGTTGTTGTGTCTGCGTTCTCTCGTTTATTGGATGATGGTTTTTGGTTTGGAATTGGGGATGGATGCATTCACTTAACTTTCTGCGTTTTCCTCATTTTAGATTTCTTGATTGGTTCCCCCTAATTTTTTTTTCTTTTAAATATTATTTCCCCGCGTATTATTTCTTTTCTTCTTCTTTTGCACTCTCCTCCTATATCCTACGTTTTTTTTTTTTATTTGAAAATTATTTTTCGAACCATTGCATTCTTGTTATTATTCTGTGGGATGATTTTAGGAAGCTGAAAAAACAGCAGTAGTAGTGGCATCATTACCAAGAAGTGCATATTTATATATATATATATATCTATATATATATCTATATATATATTTATAAAAATATTTTGGCTCTCCCCTCTTCAAGTGGCTATGTTACGACGATTATCGCGACGTTTGGCGCCGCGTGCGAAGAATCATGATGATTTGGTAAAAATGTGGAAGGAAAGACCAAAAGTGGAAAAGGCGTTGGAGGAGAGTGGATTGCACTTTCGTGATGTGCGACCCAAACTAGAGAACGAGCCGGACGCATCCAAGCGACGCCGACTCCTGTATCAGTCCGGATACCGCGGAATGGTGGAGATGGATATCATTCTTGGGCTCTTCGCTCGAAAACACATTGACTCCATGCCAAGTGAGCAATTGGACGAATACGATTGCATTCTGCGACACTTTGACAACGACCTATTCAAGTGGCTTGTCATGGGTGAGGCTCCTCCAAAGGATGTGAATGAGTTAAAGGCATTTAGGAATCTTCAAGATTTTGTGAGGAACGACAGAGAGAAGCTCCTAGAACACATTATTTAGGGTGTGTTAATGTACTACAAAACAAAAACAGCAAAAGAAACAGAGGCGCGCAAAAAGCAAGCCCTCCAAAAAAAAAAAAAATTAAGTGGAGTGAAAGCGAATAAACTAAAATATTCTACGATCAATGCTATGACTTGAAGACGGTCTTATCCAAAGTTTTCCTGCATTTACGTTTTTTTTTTTTTTTTTCTTCTTGGGCCATGAGAGAATAAACGAGCGAAAACATCAAGAAAAAAACAACAACAACAACAACAATCTTGTTATTACTTTCGAATCTATGAGAAGATTTCTTGAAACATTTATATGAATGGTGTATTGCATAACTGTGCATACACAGGCAAACACATTTTAATGAGAAGACATGTACATATACGCGTATTACTCTCGTTTTTTTTCTTCTTTTTATTCCCCTCTCTCTCTCTCTATCTATCTATGTTTTTTTTTTTTTTTGCTGTTTACTTGATAATAGAAACGCGTTTCACCAAGGGAAAAACGTTGAATAAGAAGAGAGTGAAAGGAAGGAAAGAAAAATAAAGTGGGAAACTTAAACGTTCCCTTTTTACGATCGACAAAAGAACTACAATACGAAATAAAGTATTCCAAACCAGAGTATTTACTCTTTAGAGTTATAGGCTTTATTCTTGTTCTTGTTATTTGTTTTCACCTACAAAGAACAGAAACAAAAAGCAAACAAACAAATAAGAATAATTGAAAAGAAAAAAGGACTTTCTTTAAGCTTAGGGTTTCTAACAAAAATTTTAAGGGAACTCACTTCAGGTATTTACTGCATATTAATAGTGAGGGGAAAACAAAAGATATTTATATCGCTGCAATAAAGTTACGCTTATTTTATTTTATTTTTTTGCTGTGTAGTTTTTTTTTTTCCTCTTTTTTAAGCGCTGTTGACTTTTTTTTTTTTTTTTTGGAGGGGGTTCGCCTTTGCTGCATCTCTTTCTTTTTAAATTGCTTTTCGCTGGTTTTTGTGGTAGAGCCTTAATCCAGTGTAAATGCTGAATGCTGGACGAACCGACGTAGATGCTTCCAACAGAGATGGAAAGCGACGAAGAAAGCAAACGGTTGACACCTCTAACCCGAACCTTTTAAATTCCGTGTGTCGCAACGCACTAATGAGCGGTGTGAGAGGTTCGAATCGTAAGAAGAGACTTCATGATGAAAACCCTTTTGGAGATAAGTCTGTCCTCTCCTCCTCTATTTTGCGCAGAGCTATTGAAATGTTAGATCGCAAGACCCATGAGACTCCCGCCCCACCAAACACAGAACCAAAAAGCAACGGACGAGGACGTCAACACGCCCGCGCCATACAGGAGGAGACCCTAAGCTCCGCCGCGATCATGTCGCAACGCTCCTTGACAGACCCAAAGTCCCCGACGTCCACGCAAACGAATGCAACCACGGCGACCATCACCATTGCCTCCCCCACGCATGGGAAACGGGAGTGGAGTGAGGGAGGCCGTAGAGGTGTGGACGGTGCGCTTTCCGGATCTGCGGCGGAGGGACACCCATACTGCTGCGGGGAGGGTAAAAACAAAGGGACCACGCCGGGTGGCACACTGCATCATGCAAATAGTGGTGGTATGACTTTATTTACGCCGATGGGGGTGCCATTTGGGGAGAGGTTTGCTTATTCGACCTCGTACCCACAGATTGAGGCTTCCACCCCTAAAGTCATCTCTCCCGCTCGGGATATCGGCGCGGAGAGGGTGCCAAGAAGTATTCTCAAGGAGAGTCTCCCACCAACGTTGCGTGGGGAGACTTGTGTAGAGCAACTCCTCGACTCGTACGCAGATGAACTGGGAACAATAGCCTTGTCCGAAATTGTTTCCTTTCTCGCGGCGGAAAAAGGTGGTAATGTGACGTACAATGAACCTACTGAAGGCATGAAACGAGTATACTTTCACCTTTTTCGAGCTCTTGGGGCTAAACCGTATTATGTCGACAACAATTTGTGTATATTAAATAAAATGCCCGAAACTGTAGAGGCGAGACATGAATCGTTTTGGATTCTGTTTGCGGAGCAGATATTTTCGCTACTTCCCAGTTTTTCAAGGCAGTATATCTACTCCACAGGTCCACTGGGGGAAGAGCGAACTCCACCTAGTGAATTTAAATACTTTTGGGATTCATGGAACGCCACACCCGAGGCAGTTCGTCAATTGCCTTTTCTACAAGTCTGGTCCGTGGTGACGTTTCCACGCTTTTTGGTTCTCATGTCGCGTTGGGGTAAAGCCCCACTTGACTTACTTCGCGATGTTCAATCCGCAAGTTCCCCACCACATGGCTCCCCGTTTTCTGCCATGGCAGCCACAAGCGGCGGTAGCTTCGCGTGTATGACATCACTCAGTCTACCCACTTCCCTTGGTCCGACGTGCAGTCATCCATACCTTGATGAGGAAGACGGGTTGGCACGGAAAAGGAGTGGTCGTACGGCTAATAACAGCTCCGGTAGCCGAAGTATAAGTCAAAGTGATAGTTTGTGGACAGAGAATGCTAATCATTCCGCTATGAACGTGCAAGAGGGGGCTCGTAAACGCATCAATAATTTTCTAAGTCTATTGGATAGCGACGCAGGAAAGGAAATCTTTGCACAAACTTATTCAACACCACCAAAGGAGAGGATGCCAGGAAAGAAAAAGAGACCAAACTCCAAGGTGGGCCGTCAACTCAGAGCCTCCGATCCGCCAGGTTCACTAAAACTCAGGGAAAATTCATCAATCAGTAAACGGAACAACAGTCAAATGCGATCTTTGAGTGATCGTCATAAGGAAAAATTTTGGCCGTATGCTGCGCCAGTTTGTGCATCCACTCCTCCTCCCATGAGTCGCGAGCGCAGTGATGCTAACGAGCGAGTTAAGACTTCTAACGAAGGTGGGATTATCGGTGAAAGCGGAAGTGGTAATAATAATAGCCACAAGAGCAATGACAATCATATTTGTCGTGATTGCGGTCGATATTTTGTTGAGCGATTGCAATCTGCCGTGGAAACGGGTCATGTGATTCAGGGAAGTTTACTTACTGACCCGCCTCATGATTATTCCCATTCAATCCCTGGGAATGTTCCTCTCTCAACATTTACCGCATGTAATGTGACAACACAACTTTCTAATTTGGCCAAGAGTATATTAAATCAATGCCGAAGCGAGCCTAACACAACTACGACTACGACCACGACTACTACTACTACAACTACTACTACTACTACTAATACTAATAGTATGACTAGTAACAAGGAAGAGTCGGTAAAGTTCATTTTTGATGTCTCCGCTACTACACAAAAACCATCTCCTAGTCACCTCGCACTAACTCCAAAATTAAAAGATGCTACCGATCAGAAAAGTAAGCCTCCTACAGATAGACGCGGAACTGTTGCAAATGTACAACCTTACAATTTAGACCACTGCAATCAACCCTCTTCAACGGACTTCGCCAGTATCACAGATGTCAACAACTGGACCATCAGCTCTATGGATGCTCGTCAGGAAGGTATGGAAACACCCTCTTTAATATTAGAAAGTGAAAAGCGACGCTCTAGAAAAATAAAACATCAGAGTAAACTTGAAGACTATCAACAAAACAAGGATAACTCGACTATCACCACAATTGCGTCGAATGAGTTATCAGACCTTCAAACCTCCTATGAGGTGGAAAGTAGTTCGAATAATGATGTATCAAAGGAGCCAACGGGTAGTAAAAATCATGGAATGCTTATTCCACCCAACGCATCACTATCTCAACGACGAAACGCTTTTCTGTTTGTTGTCTTGTTTCTGCAAGCTGTGGGTCGAGGTTATTTGAAACGAAAACTCAATTACCTTGAATGGACGAGGGCTGCTGTCTCGTTATTAAATCGCGTGCTTGCAGGGTATCGGGTTCGATTACTACTAGTGTCTACGAAGGGAAATCAAGTACAGAAACCCCAAAAGTCCATTTTTTCTCCTCGTATTCCAGAGAAGCCTTCTCTGGGTGGTCCAAAAGCGTTACCATTACGGAACGTGTTTACTCGCATCCCCAGCTATCTAGAAGTGTCGAATGCATCTAGTGTTCACTTTGGAAGCCAAACCGGGCGGTTTACTGAGGCCATCTCACTTTTCGCTTCAATGGAAACATGTATTGGAAGACCATTTTTGGAACCTGACCCATTCAAAAATAGTACGAAAAGTAGTAGCCCCAAATTGCTGGAAGAAGTGGAGGAGGAGAAAGTACTCTCCAATACTAACGACATACTTACCACTCCCTCAAGTCGTATGGTGGATGAAAATTCTTCTAGTGTAATAGTGGATTCCTTTGCGTGCCAAACGACTCCTATAACTGTACCACTCTTGGCGGAGGAAGAAAAAAAGCCAAGCAGCGATGGCCCTTTCCACGCTGCGAAAATGGAGTGTCTATCCCCGCAACAGGTGGTAAACTTCCCTCGTCGTAGACGTCAATCACCTGGTGTGACGTTTGTACCATACGGTGACACCCCTCCGCCGGTGGAGGAGCAAACATGGGAGAACTCTGTCCGATCTCCGGTTTGCGCAGATCCACCTTCAAATCCTTGGCAAGGTCGCATTACACGTCAGGCGGACCTTCAGCGTCTGCAGTTTAAGGAGCAACAAGAAAAACCCAAAGCGATGACGTCTGTTTCGGAGCATTTAATAATCAAACGACCCAAGACACCTCTGGGTCTACGCCTATCAACAGCTTTATGGGGTGAAGAGAATGATAAGGAAGTGGATCCATGGCCGTCAAATGTGAGTGAGTCTCCAATGCAGCAAGAGAGCGTCACTCCCCCAACGGATTCCCTTCAATTGCAAAGCGCAGAAAACGTCTTCCCAACCCCTTCAACGGAACTTAATGACACAAAAGAAGACGCATCACCCCTTGAAGCATGCACAACAACACCATTTAATGATACACTCTCAACACAAAGCTGTTCTTCCTCAGCGGCGGGATCTGTAAGCTTCTTTGCGAGTTTTTCTACGCGATCTGGGCAGAGTATGACACCAAATACATTTTCATTGAGAGAGTTAGACAATGCTTGCTTTCCTCAATGTCTCTTTGGGGGTTTAGATTCGGACAGTGACGGTGATGGTGACGATAGTGATAATGATGAAGAGTCCATTTCCTCGCAGGATAGTGTTCGTGCAAATAGTGAAGAAGATAGCGCTTGTGACATCTACACACAGGATGCTGTGCGCGATATTATACTCTCGGCAGACCTCTCACGCCACATTATGACGGAAACTGAAGCTGTTCCATTAATACAGCGTCTGGGTAGGGCATTTGCGGCACGTAAACACTTACAGTTTACTCTACTTTTAGCCGTCTCTTGGTTTGAGATTCATGTACTGCACCGTGCGGCTGTTGGGTATCGTGCGCGTAAGGAGTTCGGTTACCGTTACCATGCCACTATTGAGGCTGAAAGGGAGTTGGAACACTTCCACTACAGGAATAGATGTGCAGTTCAAATACAGCGATCTATTCGTGGTTTTTTGGCAAGACAGGCAACTAAAAAATTGCAACGGAAACTGTGGGTGCGTATAGAATTGTACGTGGCTCTCGAACAAGGTGAATTATATGGAGAAGAAATATAGGTAGGAATTTCTGTTCTCTCAACACAAATAACAATATATATATATATATATATATATCGCTGCTGCTTTATCAAGGATTTTTTTTTTTTGGTTACACCTTTTTCTGTTTCTTTTTTTATTTTTGTTTTTTTTATTTTTATTTTTACTTGGTGTTAGCAAGGGGTCATTACTTTAATCCCTTATTTTTGCCATACCTCTTTTTTGTTCTTTGATTTGTTGTTGTTCCTCTTTTTTTTTTTTGTTTTGAATTTAGAACTTTTTTGCCCCGTCAATATTTTACGACGTTTTCACTTAAACTCCGCCTGAGGGAGGTGTGTTTTTATACTTGATTACTTCGTGCATCTTTTTCTCTATTGTATTCTCTGTTTATATATATATGTATTTCTTATGACTTCTTGTTTGTGTCCTACTAGTCGTCAAGGCATGAGAGTGCGAGATTTTGCGTTTTTTTTTTTGCCTTCTTTGTTATTATTTGCCTTTCATGACTATCTGCTACTACGGAGGAACAACATTTCCAGGAGTTATTATTAAATAAAAATAAAGAAGAAAAACGATACACGAGTATATGTCGTTTCGCTCTTTCAGTCGTATCTGCGTGTGTTTGTTGTTGTTGTCGGTTCAGTAATTTAAAAAAAAAAGGAAAAAAATTTATGGCTACTAAAACTTTTGTACGTTTTTTTTTTTTGTGTGTGTGTGCGTGTGTTTGTGTTTGTCTGGAATTGGAGGGTTTTTTGGGTTTTCTCTGTGCACATTTTTAGATATTCTTCTTCTTTTTTCACGTTCTTTTTCTTTCTCATATATTATTCATATATATATATATATATATATATATATATATATACATGTATTTCTCTTTCGGGTGAAAGCAACCGTAGCGACACTCAAAAAAAAAAAAACCAAAAGAAAAAAAAATCCAAAGCTGTGTCGAAATCTACAAGGTATTAACGCGCAGTAAGTCGTGTTATACAAATCAGTGGTTTTTGATTCATGAGGAAAACGAGCCTAAACGATGAAGAGGGCGTTACAGGGCATTACCAATGGTCTGTTCACGTTGCGTTACAGTCCTTCAGTGGGGAACCATGGGCTTTGTCGTGTTTTCACCGCCCTCACACCTCGCGACGCTCTAGTTCGTCAAGAAGCAGCAGACTATCAAGCTGCGATTCTGTCTCCCACTCCGATCATGGGGAAAGACCAAAGGAGAGGACAGAACGAAAGAGTAAAGAACTTCTTGTGGATGAGGTTCATTCTTCTTCTGGAAATGTGCTGCGTATTTGTGAGACAGGTTTACAATCTCTTGCATCCGGTGCAGAGGCAGATTCAAAATCTGCACTTAACGATGTTCGTCAATGTATGGAGCATATGCGTGGATGTAACTCAAATAATAACGGTGCACTTTTAGACAGTTTGACAAATGTGGAATTTGTTTCATTGCAGTCAACAAGTGACACTGAATCCACAGCGTGGGAGGGATCGGAAAGTGCTTTAGATGGTAATCCGCGATACAGAATACAAAAAATAGAAGGTCTTCTCTTATCCACAATTAAGCCGGCTGTTTCAGTAGTAGTTGACGACTGTTTAAGTGCCATGGTTCTTGTTTACGGTGCCACTCAAGAAATGAAACAATTGGGTGTGATTGGCACACCAGAGGAGTGTGGATTGCTTCCCAGAGGTATATGCTTGCTCATGAGTCGATGTGTGGAGCAACGTGAGCGACGACATCAGGAGCAACAAGAGAAACATTCTCGTGAATTTTGTGCAGGGGGATCAACGTCTGGAGCACATCATTTTGTTCGTGCAGAAACATCTTTTATTGCCATCCAAGCCAATAGTATTCTTGATCTTATCGACTTGAATAATGACCAAGTGGAACTTTCTCTTCAATTTGGCGAAACATGCCAAGGTCAACCGGTTGGAAATCATGACGATACCCTATTTTCTACAGGACTTCGTGCATCAACATCTTCACCCTCCGTGTTTGTATGTCACGCACGCACCATGCCAGCGGAACAGGCTAGTAACGCACTGGAGGCGCTGGATATAGGACTTAGTAATTTTTCACGTGCGAAAGAGATGGGCCAATTAGAATCTGAAGCGGCAACCTCACTCCTGTTTTCTGTTACTCTTTTCACAGATGACTGTCGTTCAGCGACGTTTCATGTGCTTTGCCTAGCGGAAGATGCCGCCTTACAAAACTGGATTGTATCCTCCTCCTTGGCGTGTAGTCAGGCTTTACAAGAAGAGACAAAACCTGACTGGGCTACTATTCAAAATGTACCAAAACCACCACCTTTGCATCATAATGCAGCCACCTTACTGATACCTGCACTCTGTTTTGGGAATATGTTTATGTCTGTACTAGTCTGCGCATATAATTCGATGACAGCTTTATCACGCTTATCACGAGATTTAACGCTTGCTTTTGCAGGATATCGTATGCGAACTATGCCACAGACTACTTCTGTCACATCACAGCACTCTTCAATACCACTTCCACCTAATTGGGTAGAAAAATTTACCAATGATGGACGAAGGTATTATGTTGAAAAGTCAGGTGAACGTACCATATGGGATGACCCCCGCTTTCCAAAGAAAAGAGAATCAAAGAGGCATTCTAGTACAACGCAAACACAAGCACAAGTACGAAAACATTCCGTTTGTATTCCGCTCTCTCACGATGATAAGCAATTTCTTGATGAGAGACTTCAAGGATTATGTACACCTTCGCATCAAAATTACCTTTCACAGAATACAACGAAGCAGACGATGGAAGAACCACCTTATTATATTGTAGTTGTTGATGCAAATGACATGCACAAAGTTTTAGTAGGTCCTAGTTCATTATTACCAGAAAAAGAGAACATGTTGACGGAATGTAATGTCACGGAACATAAACTGAGTGCAAAGGCTAATAAAAAGCATAATCCTGTGTCCCCTGATACTGAGGATGAATTCAGCATCTGGGATGATACGAAGGAAGAAATAACTGCCACTGATGAGGACGTTGAACCTCGTTCTGGATCTCACAGTACTGTTATCGTGCCAGAGGTATTTTCTAATGTTATTGTTCGAATGACAGAGGATGACGAAGAAGAAGAAGAAGAAGAAGACGAATATAATGAGAGAGGACAAGTAATGCATCAAATAGGAGAAGAAGAGGATGATGATAATGAAAAAGATAAAAATACTGCAGCACACGCCGCTTTATTGAGAAAAGAGTCGAAGGACCCTCTTAATGACTCCGAAGCCATCGAAGATGAGAAGGAAGATGTACAAAATACGAAACAGTTTTATT
The DNA here is from genome assembly GCA_030849715.1 of Trypanosoma mega. Classification (NCBI taxonomy): domain Eukaryota; phylum Euglenozoa; class Kinetoplastea; order Trypanosomatida; family Trypanosomatidae; genus Trypanosoma; species Trypanosoma mega. The sequence goes on along the minus strand of JASANV010001480.1, from coordinate 18,436 downwards.
CAAAGGTCATGCACGTCGAGTCGCACCCAAAGTCCAAGTCAAGGATTTCAGGTGGCGCAGACATTGTTGAAACGTATCCACAGACGCCAGTTGAATTACAAGAGCTCGACTCCCTTATTGACGAGTTTTCGCGATTTTACCGTGAGGCGTATGAGGCAAAAAAACGCGTAAAGTTTCTCGAAGAAGAACTAGCTCAAGCTCAAGCTGCTCTTCAAAAAGGAAAGGAACCAAAAGCGCAAACCCAAAATGAAAAGGGAAATCTTCAGACCGGTACAGTGTGTGGAAGTAGAGAGCTTCATGCACCCACCGCCCACCGAGAGAAGGAGTGCTGTACGGATTGCTACTATCGCCGTAGCACAAGAGGCACAACCATCCCAAAGCAATCTTATGCACTATTGTTCCATCAATTAAGGGACACTGTGCGTTTGAAAGGGAATCAAGGTATTCTAAATGGTCTCGACAACATACTAGGCGCCCCTTCTGCGGGGGATGTGATGGATGAGGAGGAGGCGGCAGCACTTATACACGTACTCCTCGAACGCGTCTTGGATCACGCACACAACCAGGAGGAGGCGCTCAAAAGGGAGCGCGCGGAACGCACGAGAGAGATTGCTGGAGAAGAAATATGATCGACATGCGAACTATACAACCCGGCCATGTGGTGACCGGCATTTCAATCGAAGCGACACGCCATGACGAAAATAAAGAAAGACAAACAAACAAACAAAAGAAAAAAGAAAGAAAAAAAAACTGCGAGACACGGTTAACGCTTTACGGAGATGAAATGCGTTTGGAGGCCGTGAGAGCTCTCCGTCAAATGCATACACACAGAAACACGTTGCCGCACCGCTTTTACAGCAACGAGTACAACATGGCGGAATATCTACAAAAACAAACAATAACAAAATAACTTCAAAAAAAAAAGAAGGTTAGAAAAAGAAGAGAGAGAGAGAGAGAGAGAGAGAGAGAGAGAGAATTAAAGGAATAGAAAATTTGAAAAAGGGGATGGAAGAAAAAAAAAAAACATGAAGAAAAAAAGAAACAGTGAAGGAAAGAAATGATCCAAACAACAAACAAACAAAAAAAGGGGTGTGCTTGGTGTTGTGTCATGTTTTTCTTTTTTTCTTTCTTTTTCTTTCTGATGGAAAGTGTGATGCTTTGATGGTATCGCCGCTCCAATTCGGTGTAGTGTAAACACCACTTTCGCATTCTCTCTAGCAAGGAGGTAAAACATCACAGATTGCTTTTTTATTTTCTTGTTGTGAAAAAAGAAAAAAAAAAAAGAACGCTTCTCAGTTTCTGAGATATCAGAGAGTTTCCAGAGACAATTCTCCATGATTTAAGAGCCACTCAAAATGGATATTTCTACCATTATTATTATTATTACTATTTTTTTTATATTAGACCCCCCCCCAAAAAAAAAAAAAAATAACAATGTGAGAAGCATCAACAAAAGTACGCAAATGTGCATACATGAAAACGATAATAAAGAAGAGAAAACCAATAAAAAAAACACTTCACAAATGATATTCTACTCTGCTCAAGTAAAAAATTGGGGAGTGGATAGCAAAAAAGCGCCAAAAGTATAAATAGTCTCTCTTTAGATACTATTTTGGGTCTCTCTTTCTTTCTCTATCTCGAGCACACACCAATAGTCTCTGACACCATGTTGCTGTCATTTTTTATTGTTTTACTTTTTATTTGGTGCATATATATATATATATATATATATATTCTCCAATATTTATGTATCCACGGAATGTGGAGCTCTCATTTTTGTTTTTTGTTTGTTTGTTTTGGGTTGTAAATCGATGTTTGTTTATACATATTTCTTTCTCTTTCTCTCTCTCTCTCTCTCTCTCTCTCTCTCTCTCTCTCTCTGTGTGTGTGTGTGTGTGTTTAAAATTTTTGAAAAATTCTCACTCTTCCGAGTGGAGAATATTAACTAAATGTTGATGTCTACATCCATGTGAATCTGTGTCTGTGCCATTTGAAGAGGCAAATATACCGAATTTATATATTTCACTCCCAACACAATGAAGTGACGGGTAAAAGTAAGAATGATGCAAAGAGAACAATGCTATTATTATCGTTGAATGTGTGTTTTTTTGTTTTTTATTTATTTATTTCTGTTTGTGTTTGTGTGTGTATGCTGTTTTTTTATTTTATTTTCTGCTTTCGTGAAACAAAACAAAACAAAAGGCAAAGATCAGCAATTTAAGTTATAACAACAACAAAAATGGTCATAATAAAACAGGTTTTGAAAAGTAATTCGACTTTATCTTTTCTTTTATATTTCTTATGATTCCGTTTTCGCCAGGAAAGTCAAAAGAACGTTGTTCTCTACATCCCAATATATATATATATATATATATATATATATTTATTTATTTATGTACTTTTGTGGCGAGAGCGGCAACTGCAACAAGTGGATTTCCACGTAAACGCTCATGCTGAAACGTTATCTAAATGTGTGAGCAAATTATTCCCCTTCTTCAACAACAACAAAAATAAAAAAAATAAAAAAAAAAAAAGAAGTAAAAAGAAAAGAAAGCGAAAAGGAAGACACTGCAAGCGAACGTTAAAAAAACAAAAAAAATGAAATAAAGGAAATAAAATATTTTATTTTTAGACGCGTTGCAATGCAGAGGGAAACCCTAAAAAGAAAAGAAAAAAGGGGTGGGATAGTTGAGAGAAGAAAACAAAAGAAAAATGTAACATATTTCCCAAATTGTTATCCTCCCCCAGTGGTAGTCGACAAAATTTTTTTTTTGTACTTTCTACAAATATTTCAATGAATGTAAAAGTAAATAAACAAAAGAGAGGAAAACAAAAAGGAAAGGACAAAATAGTAATAATGATGCAAACGAGAACAACTTTTTTTTTATTTTATTTCAGATAAGTCTACTTGTGATACTATCCAGAAGAACGTAAAACAACACACACAACAACAACACAAAAAAAAAAAACGAAAACAAGAAATTACTCGTTGTTGTTGTATTTCTTGTTCATTTCTGGATGGACTTTTACATCATTGGTAAAATACTCAAATATTCTCTGGAAATTATGAAGATTCACTAGGACAGAATGTTATTAGCCCGAAAACCGAGATTAGAATTTCTCTGTCTTTTTTTTTTTGTCTTGACACCTCTTTTTTTTTCTTATTTTCCTTTTTGTCGTTGTTATTATTGCACCCATTTATATATTTATAAATATATATATATATATATATATATATTTGACCATGAAACTAATTTCCTTTTCATTATGCTTGTGCTTGCGCATTCTTTTTTTTTCTTTTTTTTTTGTGACATGAAATAGGAACAAAAAAAAAGAGCTAAAAAACGAGAGCAACTGTCTCTATCTCTGTGTATATATTTTCCTTTTATTATTATTACTATTGCAGTCTATTTTTGTCTTGTTCATGCTGTTGTTGATTCTGAAAGGTGGATTCTATCGGTTTGATGTGATTCACATGTGATTTTCCTTCTTTTTTCTATACCTTTCATTGCTTTTGCGGTTTCTTTGTATTTCGGTTTCAGGTGCACTGCGTAGACCTAAAGCAAGCCCCCCAAAATTAAAGAAGCAAACGAACAGAAACATACAAACAGAAAAAATTAGAAGTACATACGTCTTCATTTACACAGAAAGAAGTACACGTTCATAAAAATTACATATTTATACATTGCAGAGCACGGCTATGCCTCCACCCAAGTTACGTGATTTGGCGCTTTACCAAAGCGGTGGGCGAAGTAAACCAACGATTAGTTATACAACCGACCTTCGCCGACTTCCTAGACACATTGTGGCCACGTACACACCGCTGTGTAAAGATGAGGAGACGACTCAATGGTTGGAGAATGTGCGATATATAAGTGTGACAAAAATCCTCTTGTCCGATTTTCTACACCTTTTTTTATCTCGGACCACATCGAATGGTATTGCGTCTCGTGGAGGTATGTTTGTGATGTCTACGGCACAGGCCACACGGTTACTTTTAGGTGCTCCTCAAACACTATCGCCTTCAAATCCCCCGTTTGATTCCTTGCTGGATATCGGAGCCGGTGATGGCGGCGTGACGTCACGGATTCAACCCTTGTTTCGCAAAGTCTGGGCAACGGAGTTTTCGATGCCAATGCGTTGGCGACTTTGGTGGCGTGGTTACGAGGTGTTGCCGTGTGAAAATCCATTTCATCACCCCGATGGTTCTCTGCGTTACTATGATGTTATTTCCTGTCTAAATGTGCTGGACCGCGCTGATAAACCGCTTACCCTTCTTCACTCTATCCGAGAGTCATTGTCACCAAATGGTATTCTTCTTTTAGCGGTGGTTTTACCATGGTGTCCGTTTGTCGAGGATGGAAGTAAGCAACGACGACCGTCGGAGTTGTTACCAATGAGTGGAGGAGAGTGTTGTAGAGGTGCCACATTTGAGGCATCCCTTGAACGGCTTGTGGATAACGTTCTCACACCATGTGGGTACACTTTGGAGCGGTGGTGCAAGCTGCCCTACTTGTGCGAAGGGAATCTAAAGGTGGAGTATGCCCTCTTAAACGACGCTGTTTTTGTGTTAAGAAAAAGTGATACGGAACCTGTACCTATAGAAACTTTATTGTCGATGCAAAAAGGTAATGGATGTGCTAAACCGTAAACAATGCCCTAGTAAGAGTTCTATTTGCAGTGTAGCGACCAGAAAATATTTTTTTTTTTTGGCATACATATATATATATATATATATATATATATACATAATAAAGTAAGACATTTCTTACTGCTTCTTTTTGAAATAATAATGAAAAAAAAAAAACTGTTATGTTTATTGTTGTTTTGATTGTTTCACATATATTTAGGTCCCTTCGATTTTGAAGGATAAAGTTTTGTATCAACTTGCTGAAGTTGACATGAAAAGGGAATGCTGTGAGAAATGCCGACAAATTTTTTTTTCTTTTCTTTTACTTTGCTTTTTTAAATATATATTGTTTCGTTTTTTTTTTTTTTTGACCTTATATGTCTCTGTTTAGGTGTGCCTAATTGTTTGTCAGTGAGTGTGCGTACAAATGTGTAACATTTTCTTTTTCTTCTAATGTTTTGAAACACGTCATGTTTGCCATTTCTCATTGTTTTTTTTTTCTTTTTTCCTCCCCCTAATTTTACCCACCCATCGCATGCTTCTATGCTCCTTTATTGTACTCCTAATTGAACTAGTGTAAGAAGAACTTAGCCCGGTCTTTTTTTTTTCTTTTTCTTTTTTGCTTTTGATTATCTTAAATTTACTCTACTCTTACTACTGCTATTGCTTAAGTTCTACAATGAGTGGACCACCACAGCCCCCTGGCGGGCCTCCTCCCCGTCCGCCCGTGATGCCGCCCCTTCCGCCCGGTTTTAAGATGCCGCCCGGCATTCACGCTCTACCCAAACCACCGCAGCCCTACTCGCCCCAACCGCCTCCGAGCGGATATCCCCATCAACCGCCTCCGAGCGGATATCCCCATCAACCGCCTTCGAGCGGATATCCCCATCAACCGCCTTCGAGCGGATATCCCCATCAACCGCCTTCGAGCGGATATCCCCATCAATCGCCTTCGAGCGGATATCCCCATCAACCGCCTTCGAGCGGATATCCCCATCAACCCCCCCAATCGCACGCGCATCCCCAAACAAACCGCTATGCGCCGCCGCCGGATGTGTACGCCCCCCGCGATGGGCGCCGTCCGTTACCGCCGCCGCCGCACGGGGCGGAGATGCGCGGCTATGCGCCCGGACCCTCACCGTATGTGCCGTACCATCCGGAAGGGCCCTACAACGATGGCGCCCCGATGTACGAGATGGGAGACCGACGGGGCGGCGACCGCTACGCGCGGGGAATGGGAATGGGAATGGGAATGGGCGGAGGGCGTCATGAGGTGGAGCTGCGTGAGCCGACAAACACCGTCTGGGTGGGAAACCTCGACGCGCGGGAGCACAGCGAGGATATCCTGCGCCGAGAGTTTCGTGAGTTCGGCCGGGTTATGCGCATTGCCAAGGTGCCGGATAAGAGTTACTGTTTCGTGCACTTTCGACGCGTGGAGGAGGCTCGTCATGCTGTGGAGACGCTCTCCGCGCGGGGCACACTGGGTCGTGCGCGGTTTAATTACGGGAAAATGTTTGAGTACTCCCAGGAGGATATGGAGATACCGTATGATCCGAGCCATCGCCCGCCCCGTCGGGTGCGCGAGGAGGATCCACAGGAGGATCCCCGTCGCCGCCGACCACGCCGAGAGGAGGAACGCATGGAGGAACCCACAAATGTGCTTTGGGTGGGTGGTATTCCGCCAACTGTGTCCATTGAGGAATTACAGGAGAATTTTAAGGTCTTCGGTACCATATCCAACGTTTCCCGTCTAGATGGTCGGAACATGGCGTTTATACACTTTGAAACGGTGGAGAGTTGCTCCCAGGCGTTGGAGTTGATGCGTGATCAATTAATTGGTGGAGCGCGCGTTTCCCTCAATTATGGTCGGGCCCAACGTGCTCCAACAGGACCTGAAGAACTCTCCGCCGATGGTATTCCTCTCAGTGAAAACCAAACGAATGTGGTCTATCTTGGGCAGTTCGCGTCGGATGTAACGGAGGAGGATATTGAAAACCTATTCGAACCCTACGAAGGGTTTATTAACTGCAAGTTAATTCAATCTAGCGGGATTGCGTTTGGTCACTTTGACACCGTGGAGAACGCCCGTGTGGCGCGTGTTGGACTCAACCACGCCCTTCTTCGCGGTGCCCCTATGCGCATCAGCTTTGGTAAAAGCAACCACAATTTAACAATGGCCGACCGCATGCGTCATGGAAGACCTGCTCCGCTTGGTGGCCCCACCGATGCGGAGGGCCTTGGCGCGGGTAGCGGAGATGCCCCGACAGGGACGTCAACGCTTGATGGCATGGCAGGCGCACTCATCGCGGGTCCCGGTGTCTCTTCCGCGGACGGAAACGGTTTTGGCGGGGCGGCACTTGTGACGCTTCCCGCAATGGGAGCGATGGTGGGGGCGGTGGTTACCCCACAGGCCCCAAACTGCTTTGCGCGTGAACGGCCCACGCCGGAGATGACATTAGATGCCCGTTTACAATCTCTCCTTGGGACCACATACAATAATAGTGGGGAGGCGGAGAAGGCGTTAAGTCCGAGTATGATTCAAACCTTTTGCGACCTCATTGATGAGTGTGTGGATGAAAAGACGGAGAAGCAACTCGATGAGGCCATCTTTCTATACACCCCTCTAAACGCGGCGCATGTGTTTGCTATACTGGCGAAGCGTATGTATGAATTTTTTAACGATGACCCACACAAGAAGCTTCTTATTTTGTATGCCGCAACGCGTGTGTTACTCGGGGCAAAAACGGATTACATCTTTTTCACAAAGGCGTCCCTCAACGCCTACCTCATGACCCTGTTCGTGGCATCCGAGGGACAAACACCAGGGGGGATGGAACTTTTTACATCCATTGTCGAGAATGTGCGTCGACACCCTTTTTTGGAGCGTCAGAAATTAGATGCAGACTTTATAGAGGTTTTCCGAGAGCAACTGGATGATCTGCTTAGGCGTACCAAGGTGGATCAGGATTTGGCATCTCTCATGACACGAAAAAAGAGGAGATGAGCCTCACATTTTAAGCAATGAAAATAGGGAGGGAAGCGGAAAGAGAAAAACAATAACATCAACAGCAACGAATATACGAACAGACATTCATAAAAAAGAAAGGGAAGAGCAAGAGTAGCAACAACGAGAGCAAAAAACAAAAAAAAATTAGGGGGCATAACAAAAAATAGCATCAAAAAAGGAAAAAGACAAACAAAATAACAGGAGTTAAAAAGGAAGGACTTTGTGCTAAACGAAAAGATTTATTTTTTTTTTTACATCTTCATGCATTTGTGTATATATATGGATGATGCACACTCAGAAAAAAAGAAAAGGAAGGAAGGAAGAAGATGCGTGAAAGGCAGGAACGAAGTTGTTCTTTTTTTTGTTGTTGTTCTTCTTGCCTTTGATGATGATATTAGGGAAGCTGTACACTAAGGGAGGGAGTTGGTTAGAGTGGAACGCGTTATGCGTTTGGGTCAAAACAGAAAAGAAAACAATATTCCCTCCCCAAACGTAGTGTGAAAAAAGAAAAAACGAGAGAATTTGCACTCACTGGGGGAAAAAAAAGAGGAAATAGACGAGTTAGATGAGCAACAAGAACAAGAAGATCAATGAGCAAGAGATAAATAATAATAATAATAATAATAAAACAGTAATGATGATAAGAAAAAGAAAAGAAGAATCTGTTTTTTTTTTTACATAATACATTCCTTTGCTTCTTTTTTGTTTCTTCTCATCTTTTTCTTTGGTTTTCCTTCTCTTTTCTTGTTGTTTTTTTTCTCTCCCTTTTTTTGTTTTGCTGTTTCTTTGTTTTTTCTTTGTTTCTCTTCTTATCATGCATCTCATTCTATTATTATTTACATATTGAAGGCTTTTATAGCAGATGCCATGTGTGAAACTCAAAAAAGTAAAAGATGTGTTCTCAATGATGTTCTGCGCTGCTGTATATGAAAATGCTTTTTTAACATTCAGAATTGTATATTCTTTCTTTCTTTCCTTTTTTTCTTCTTTTTGTCTTTTTTTTGGGAGTTGAAGGGAGAGGCGGGGATTTCATCCGTTCCTTCACTCCTCTTTTTGCATCACTTTTTTATCTTCACTTTTCTTTCTTTCTTTCTTTCTCTCTCTTTGAATAGTTCACTATTGGTGCACTGTGCGTGCATTTCTGCATACTTGTGTGCTTCATTCCTGCGGGTTCCACTTTGGCTACCAATGGAGGAAAAGCATCAATATATATATATATATATATATATATATATATATATATATTGAAATACTCTTTAGCGATACATTAAAAAATGAATATAAGTAAAAAAAAAGCGATAGTTGGACATATACTCAAACTATACAGCGACGACAAAAATATGCGTTATGTGCTGTTCGAATGGCCTCTCTTAGTGCTCTTTTTTTTTTTTGGCTTTTCTATATATAATATTGAAAGATATACATATGTACAAAGAAACAAAAATGTCCATTGTTATGTCACTGTTGTAAGGAAGGTTAGTGTATTTCTTAGCTGCTTTAAATTCACTTCTTTGCTCTGCATTTCATCATTGTAAGCGCATAGAAATATATATATGTATATATAATTACTTTTTAACAACAACAAAAAAGTATATTTGTGTTTAGTTTTCTCGCATGTTATCCAGGATGAGATTGCTGGTAAAGATGTCAAGTGAAATTAATATTTCTTGGAATTATTTTCTTTGCTAGAAAAAATAGAGAAGTCTTTTTCCTTTTTTTTTGTAGCTTTTTTTTTTACCATTGGCAATATGTTAAGCATAAAAAATGTGTTGAAAACTAACGAATTCTTTTCCATACTTATGTGTAATTTTTTTTTTGTTCTTAGCCTACAATGATGGGTGAGCAAGCGGACCTACAATATACACATATATATATATATATATGTATATATATATATACTTATACATTTTTTCGTTTTTTTTTCTCTATTTTATTCTAAACAACAATGTACATAAATATACATATATATATATACATATATTTATAAATATGTATAATTTGTTTATCATGTATGAACAGTGCTTTCATCAACCAAACCAAGCATATATATATATATTTCTTCTTTTCTTCTCACGCATTCCGCACCCTGAGGCCGCACCAAGGTGTCAATGTCCGACTCGAATGATTCCGTTAAATCAAAAGAAATCGACGCGCTGATCGCATCCTACGCGAGTCATATTGGATTGGATTTGCAGCGCTTTCCGCACCTGCGATGGATTGCCGAGGAGGGATTGGGGGCTCCGCTTCCTATTGGATGGACCGCGCAGCATGCGGCGGGCGACACGTTTGCTTTTCTGCATGAGGCAACCGGACGCGTGTGGCGTGAGCATCCGGCGGATGCGCATTATAGACACGTCGTCATGGAAGAGGTTTCATTGACCACCGCATTGGAGACGCAACGATGAGTCGATATCACGCGTACAACACATCAAACATCAAAACATATTATATATATATATATATAATATTTGTACCATATATTCTTTGTATTCTATTTTTTTTGTCATTTTTTTTTTGTTGTGCTAATTATCGAATCCTTGTTTTATTTTGTGTTCTTTTGTTTAAACTGGTTTACTTTATCTTTTTTTTTTGACAAAAAAGAAAAACAGCCATAAATATGTTTGTTTGTTTGTATTCATTTACGGAAATTGATATGATTGTTATTATTATGTTAGTAAATGGATGTATTGTTTTTTTTTTTTCGTCTTTTCTTTTTCTTGTTCAATGTTAGGTTTAAGAATTTCAGAATCCATTAGGAGAAAGGAAGGAAAGTAGAAAGGTACAAATTAAAAAAAAGAAAGAAAAAAAGAGCAACAAGGGAGAAGCATAACAAAACACATACAGCAACAACAGGAAATAGGCACTTCATCAAATGGTGAACTCAGTTGTAAGTCCCTCAGTGCTTTTTGTCGTTTTTTCTTACGCTTTGTTAGGCCTTTTTTTCCTCCCAACGCCATCCTTGGCGGATAACGGTGATTTAGACAATGGCCCTCGAATTCCCTTAATGGAGGAGATCCTAGCGCAAACCTTTTCCGTCAGCATCGTTTCCCAAACATATGGCTCCTTTAACGCCACCTTATCGTTAAAGAGCTCCGCCAATTTCCCCGAACGTCTTCATGGCGAGTTTATTCCCATTGGCCAACAAAAACGGCGCGACGACACGCAGCGGAGTCTCGCGCACTTTAACTTTCCCCGTCCCGTATCCCCTTTGATGTCATCGAGTGCGGCGGAGGCCCACCCGTCCCTCTTCCGTCTCGAGATGCAACTCGACTTCTCCGGTTCAAATCGGGGCAAATTACGCCTCTGGTCTCTCCCTCCCCATCCCGACCCGTTGGAGGAGGAGACGGAGCCGTTGGCGCAGGTGTCCTTTGCCCTCCAACGCGCCGCGCGCGGGTTGGCGCCGTTCACCCTCGGCGATGTGCCGCTTTTGATGCGTGAGGCATTTGGGGGTGTGGAGTTGGAGGGGACCGTGTCGGGGAGCTTTGCGTTGCACTTCTTCTCGGAACATGAATTCTCGCTAAGCCTTACCCTTCCGGCGGAGCGGGTTTGGGTCTACGGCTACGCGGAGCCAAGTGAGACGGTGATGCGGCGCGACAGAGGGAATAAGGCGCCGTGGTGGCACACGTGGGCGTTAGTCGGCATCGCCGCCATGGTGTGCCTGATGCAAATCCTCACCGCGATTGTTGATGCGCGGCGGAATTTGAAATTGGAGGAGGCGAAAAAGGCGGCGAGTGCACTTCAAGGGAGCAGTCACACCCCTCCCGCGTTGGAGGGGAAGAAGAAGAATTGAGGGGAATGGAAAAAACAAAAAAAGAAAAGAAAAGGAAACCAAACAGAAAAACAAAAAAAGAAAATGAGGAGTTAAGGTGTTCACAGGAATACGTACGCACGTAAGTAATGGAGGTGCTACAATTTTTTTTTTGTTTCTTAAATAAATAGTGAAATGAAACGTCAAATAAAGAAAAAGTTATTATTATTATTTTTTTTTTCGCTCAGAAATATTTGTTTATTTGTTGTCGTTTTATTATTATTATCGATTGTGTATTCTACAAGCACATTTCATATTTTTCTCTTTTTTTTTTTCTTAATGTTTCTTCTTCGTATTATCGAACAAAGGGGTTAAAACAAAAAAAAAATCAACAAAAAGAAAAGAATAATAGCACTATTAAAACGACCGCGGTCATAATATTTTTTATTATTGCTTGTGCTACCTTCTTTTTTGTGTGTGTGCGCGTTATTATCTTCTTCTAGTTTTGACTTATCATAGACGATATATATATATAAAGTCCAAGTATATTTGCTTTACCAAAAAAAAAAAAAGAAATCGAATCAGATTTCCCATCCCTACAACAAGGCCCACTCCAACTGCACGCATGTGGAGCCCCCCTTCTCCCCCCCTTGACCCGACCCGCCCCCTGTCCGCGTCGGAGACGGACCTCCGCCCGTTAATTTTGAGTATTGGAACCCTCTCGACGCATCTCTGCCGCGCCGGGGAGGTGTACCCCTTCCTCACGACGGATCCCATCCCCGACGCGGCCGTCCGCGCCCTCTCCCCCCCTTCGCCGCTGCTCTCCCGCCTGCGCGCGCACACGGCGGACCGCAACCTCCTCCTCGTCTTCCCCATCCACACGGACGCGGCGTATCGGGCGGCGGCGCTGCGCCTCGCGGTGGAGCGCCTCTCCGCGCGCACTGTTGTCGCCCTCTCCGACGTGGCGGCCGCCGCGCTGGCGACGGGGCGACGTCGAGCGCTCGTTCTGCACGCGGCCGCCCCCGCCCTCTGCGTCGCGCGCGTCGACGGCGGCGTCACGGTGCGCTGCGCCGCGTCCGCTCTCGGGGGACTCCGCCGCCTTCTCCCGTCGGATCAATCGGATCAATCGGATCAATCGGATAAAGCGGGAAAAGCGGATCTCCTCGGCCGGTCGCACCGCGCGGCGCTCGTCGCCGTCTTTGGGGCGGGCGCGTGTGCGCGTGTGTGGGCGCGGCACGGGGCGGAGGGCGGGGGAGAGGGAGTTGGCGCGCTGCGGCGTCTCCTCCGCGGCGTGGCGGGGGGGGAGTCGGTGCCCGTCGTCATCGCGGGGGAGGCGCTGCAGGTGGCGCCGATGCTGCGAGAGTTTCTCGAGGAGGCGGTGCGGGACTGCGAGGGCGCCAGCGCGGGCCATAGCGAGGCAACAAACGCATCCGACACCTCGGAGGAGGAGGAGGAGGCGTTGCGGTTTCGTGTTCTTCCTTTAATTCTTCCAGAGGCGCCGTGGTTGTTGCATCTTGTCGGTGCATCCCTCGTCTCACAGCTGTCGCTGGCCGAGTTGAACAAATTACGCATTACAAGAGAAGACGCACTCTCTTCAAAAGGTACCATTATTCACTGGCGCTCCATTATTTGAACCGATGACTCTCTTTGACATATTGTTTCGTTTCTTTTTTTCTCCTGCCGCGGCTTTTTCTTTTGTTGCTCTTCTTGCATGTGACGGTGATGTCGTTTTTTGATTTGTTTGTTTGATCTCTTTCTTTGTGGAGTAGCCTAACAAAACATGTGAAACCGAATGGAAAGGGAAAAGGAGATATATATATATATATATAAAGTCACAAGTGTGTTCCCATGTGAAGGCAACTATGAAAATTCATAAACACGAAGAGTGAGACTTTACCCATGTGAAAAACAAACAAACACTATTTTACTCACTATTTTCTTTTTGTTTTTGTATGCTTTTCACTTTACTTCTGTATTTGTTATAAATGCATGTGTTTCTATATATATATATATATATTATATATATATATATATGCATAATGATGTTTGGCACCACACATCTCTTTTGCAATGTACACATACCGTTTTGTGCAGCGTTGTGATTGACTCCATATAGAAAAAAGCCCCCCACACACAAAAAGGAGAAAAAAAAACGACGAGACACACGCCCATGTTGTTTTGGCTGCGCACTCGCAGCGTCTTCCACGGCCGTCGCCGTTCATTCTCCGACCCGGCGCGCAAACTACGCGCGCTGCAGCGCATCTCATTGATTGAGTCCGCCACCGCCAAACCCACGGACGCGCGGGCCGTGACGTCGTCCTCCGCGCCGCTTTCCGCCTCCGCCGCGGTGCGCTCCCTCGACGCGGCGGTGGAGGCGACATACGGCGACCTGACGGACCGCCTCGCCGCCGCCCAACGCGCCTCCGCCGCGCCTCGCGTCGCCTCCCTCTCGCGCTTCCTCGCGGAGGGCCGTCGCATGCGGCGCGCGATGGCGGAGACCCGCGCGTTGGAGACGCGGCGCCTTCTGCGGCGTGCACTGCGCGCCTTTTGGGCCGACCACGCGGCCGGCGCCGTGGCGTGCTGCGCGCTGCGGGGGCGGGACTTTGGCCACGTCGCCGCCCTCGGCCTCAGCGACGACGCGCTGCGCGTGCCGCTGGCCGCCCTCCATGGCGCGCTCGAGGGGGTGCGGCGGGAGCGGCGCGCGTGCGCGGGGGCGGATATGATGCTCGCCCTGCACTTCATGGCGCGCGAGTTGCGCTGCGCGGAGGTGCAAAGGGCGCGAGGGGAGACGCCGGCGGCGCAATGCGTGGCCTTTCGCCGGGCGTTGGCGAGTCTTGGTTTGGAGCGCATTCAGTTTTTTCTCCTCCAACAGAGACCCTCTGGGCGGGTGCTTGGGACCGCGAGGGATGCGCTGCACGCACTCGAGTTTTTGACGCTTGTCAAGGTGCACGATGCGGAGAGTAGTGTGCGGGCACAACTGACAGCCGCCAAGCCGTGGCGCGGGGAGGCAGACGATCAGTACATTGTGACACGTCTCTTTCGACACATTGCGAGCAATCAGGGAGACCTCAACTTTACCTCCATTGTTCATGCTTTCAAACTCCTACGTGTGTTTCTGCCGCTTCTTAGCACTCCGCCTGGACACGGAAAGAGGTGGACGGAGGAGGTAAAGGGAATGGAAACGAATTTGGCGTCGCCGTTTGCCACATCGGATGCGGATAAAACATTTGGAGCATGGCACGTGCAGCGTGACGCGGTGGATCACGTCATATGGGGACTCTCAACGGCGTTGTGGCGTAAAGATAGGCGCTTTGTGAATGCATTTCATTTTGTGCAAGTCATGGCGACGCTCTCAAGGCTTCCACCATTTCTACTTTCTCGTCCCCCACGTCCGCGGCCGCGACATTTACGGCAACTCACGACACCCATGAAGTGGTCAACCAATGAGATGGAAAATGGACATTGGAATGACCCTTCCGAAGCGCATCAAACAGATACACAGGGAGTAGATCATGCCCATGTGGATGACCAGGAAGGAGAAGACATTGGGGTACAAGGAGGAGAAAAGGAAGAAGGGAATATGACAAAAATGCGGCCGGAGGAATTTTGGGAATATATGGTCGCAAAGGCGTGCATTTTTATTCCGAATCTAACTTCCGAACAACGACGGCATGCGTGCCGCGGACTTCGATTAGCTGTGCAACGACGCGAGCGGTACTTTGACGTCTCCCAAACACGGAAAATGGGATTGCGGAGAGGAGGCAAAAGGGCTTTGTCTGTATCAGAAACGATCTTAATGCCTATGGCGCACGAACTTTCACATTATCCAGAAGACTACCAGCTTGCCATGCTTGACCACCCTCAACCCGAGAAGGGAAACATTGGACATGCATGAAAGATTTTTTTTTTTTCCTTTTTCTTTATTGCTGTTATTGTTTATTTGTGTGGTTGTATGCTTTGATTGATTGTTCCTTTTGTCAAATCCCATCAAGGATGTGTAGTCGCAATTTTTTTTTTTCCTCTATTTTTTTTCTTTTTTTTTTTCTTTTATTTTGACCTGTATCTCTTTTATGATTATGGTCATATATGTATTTTTGTACCGTTATTGACATCAAATTGCTTCAATCTTTTTTTTTTGCTCTCCTTTTTTTTTTTATATATATATAACTCTAATCATGACAATAGTTAAAGAGAGGGGAAAAAAAAAAACAAGGAGAAAATTGGTGCAACGAATACGCACGTCAATACCCTACAAGAAGAGGTAAAAAGCGAAATCTTCTTTTGCTATTTAGTAGTACGAAATTGCGAAGTAGTACTTTTAGACCATGATTCGTCGGTTTGCATATACCGCCCCCTCGCGGCGAAGTACGTCGCTAATGACTGTTCCCTCTACTTCCGCTTCCACTCATGCCGTTCGTGAGTTCCACAGTGTGTTTGGTCTCGCCGCCTCCCTTGTTATGTGCGCTGGAAGTGTACTGTGCTTTGCTTCGTGGGCAAATAATATTTGCAATGTCAAAAAATACGGCCGATGGCGTTTTCGAAACTCTATTGATGATGTTATTATGGTATCGGACTTTAAATCAGCTCGATATGTGGGAGGATTTATTGGTTTCCTCTTCTACTGGTTTGTAGTAGGTCCAAAGAAGTATAGCTACAATAGCAATCTGGAAGATATTCCGGGTAACAAACGTTTTGGTCCGTTTTAGAGGCATGATATCTGGTCAATTTTCTTTATTTGTCTTGAAAGAAAGCATAACGAAGAAAGCCAAAAAAAAAAATCATCTGTCGTGGGAAAGGGGGTTGTTTGGGAAAAATAGAAATCTGAGTCGCAACGGACTTTAGCAGTATTAGGAGAGTGTCGTATTGGTTTCTTCCTTGCGTATCCTTCTTTATTATTATTGTTATTATGATTCATGGGATCTTTACTTTCCTGTATTTTCCTCTACGACCAACACATTATGTAAAAACGAGGAGTGCCATTCAATCCTCGAGTTTTTCTATTCTTATCTTTTTTAATACTTGATATTTAGAATTGCCCTTTTTTTTTTTTTCGTTCTGATCGATTTTATTTCTTCTTTGCAACATTCGCCAAAATAGGGGAAAAAAAAAGAGGCTGAGAACGTGACACACTCAACAAAGGAAGAGACGTACACCTCGTAAACAAAAGCAATAACAACAAGAAGAAAAAGGAACCGCAAGCACTATTTTACAAATGAGTAAACCCTCTTCTCAGCTTAGTGAACGCGATATCCAACGCACCCGAATTTTTCGTCGTCTTAATGACTTACGATTGCAACCACTCAAGTCTCTTCCTATGACAGCCTTTATGATGTGGATGGTGGGGAATGATGTCAGCATTTTTTCGATCATGTTTGTTGGCATGGCCGTCGTTAATCCACTCCAGTCCATTATTGCAGCAGGAAAGGCCTTTGAGGAGTTCAATGAGGATGCGTTAAGGGACAGCGCGATTCGAAGTGGTGTTAGTCAATCTAAACTTATTTACATTGGCTGCTGCCTTGTAGCATTTGCTGTGGCTCTTGTAAAACTCAGCTGGATGGGTCTTATGCCTGTGAATGCCATGGATTGGATGGATAGCACCCCACCAGATTACAAGGAATACAGCTATGGTGGTTTGGTTGCTTAAGCAGGTTAGTTATGACGTCTGAGGAAGAATCATTTAGTGCGAGTCAAGACACGTATCAGAAGATAAGCACATATCCACACACGCCAACGTACACATACAGCAAGAGGAGAAGAGAAAAGAAGGAAACCACATGGAGGATACAACACACTGACGTAGAAGCAAGAGCTTCTATCAAATCTACAAATTTATCTCAACTATCCTATCGCTGCGCGTTGGTGAGTGACGTTAATAAAAAGTTCTTCTACGGAAAAAAAAAAAAAAACATATTTATTCGAAAGCATCAAGAACAAACTTTGGCCTCTTCGTACACTTATAAGAAACCCTTTATGCTCTTTGCTTTTTTTGATTTTTTAGTTGATGATGTCTCTATGTGAATTTTCTCTGTCGTTTTGCTCTATGAACAAAAAAAAAATACTTCTTTTTTATACATCTTATTTTTTCTGCACTGCTTTACACCTGCAAAGCAAAAAAAAAAGAAAGCAAAAATAGCATTTCCTGCTCCATTACATATCGAGAAATCTCCCCCTTTCTCTCTCTCTCCGCACACATACATCCACCATTTGCCTCGTGATTACGCGAGAGCAGAATTTGGAGAGAAGACGAATACTTTTACTACGACGAACAAAACAAAACAAAAAAACAAATAGAGGAAAAAAAAATGGCTGGGACGACGTCTTTGGCACTTCGTTTAGCTCGTACCATTCGTACTTTTGACCTAAAACACAGCTGTCGAACTCGACCTTTTGTATGGTATTCCTCGTTCTGTTTTATTTTGATAGGATGGGCAAACTTCGCACAGTATAAACGCCTAAAGCCCATGTACCCTGACTACAACGCGCTTCGTGAAAATGAAGGAGGTAGAATGATCGACGCAAAACGACAAGAGTTATCTGATGTGATGCGCTACAACAATATGGTGCGCTCCATGCGAAGTGAAATCAATACGCGATCATAAAAAAGGTACCTCATACACAGCACGCATGAAAAAGATAAGAAAAACAAAAAAAAAAACGAGTGATGTTTTTAGATACCTGCTTTATCACATTAAGTTTCATTTAGCTGTTCACGGTTTGCCGTGCGCTTACCTTTTTAAAATTCAGCATATACCGTATTTTTCACAAAACAAATGATACCATTTTACCTGTTTCCAGTATTTAACGTTATACTTTCGAGTTGTCGTATTATTCATTGTATACATCGAGTATTTATATTCTTCGTTCTTAGTTTGTACATCAAAGCTCTTCATACAAGCAATTAAACTAGCAAATCCGACACACATGGTTATGCATGCTGGGTCATCACCATTGAGTCAATTCGTGCATAACCTCGACTGTAACATACACCGCATTGACATTTTGCACCTTCTGTCGGGCTACGATGTGCGGTTCTCAATTGGCGTTTCTGCTG
>JASANV010001479.1:0-75291 GCA_030849715.1 Trypanosoma mega | reverse complement strand
AATACAGAGGCGCACCTGTTCCCCAATACGGCTGAGTGGTGGATGGAGACGCCGAATACGATGCCCGATATTTCTGCGTCTACCCTTAGGCAGGAGAGATTCAGTACGATTGATGGCTTATTGCGGAGTCTGGAGGATGAGCGTGGCGCTGGGCGTGCTGGGAGGACTGTGAAGGGCGTTGATGGCGTTCTCCACGAGTACGTCTGTGCGAACCATGCTCCTGACGATCTGGCACGTGTTGCCGGTTTTTTTTTTGGCTCTTGGTGCCATCTATTTGCTTTAAAAAAATGTATATTTTTTGTTTTGTTGGTTTTTTGAGGAATTCGATTTTTTTTTTTCGCGAATTTTTTTTTGTTGTTGACTTTTTTTTTAGAATTTTTTTTTTTCCTGATTTTTTTGTTTTTATTTTTTAAAGCTAATTTTAGAATTTAGGAATAAGCGAGGTCGGGTGAGTTTAAAGTTAGAGGAGGAAAGGATAAGAGGTTTCGGGCCTTATTGAAAATGCTTTCTAGGTCTTTGAAGGATCCTGTTTCGGGTGATCTTGACAGTATTGCGACTTTGCATCAGGTGATGAAGTTTATGCCGTATAATCGACGTACATTGTGTACTATGCGGTGTGTTTCAAAGCCTTACCGCCGTGCTGTTCAGCATCCGAAAGGCCCTTGGGCTTGCCATGATGATATAATGATATCAAAGTATGGACAATGTGTTATTTTTAATGCAAAGGATGATGAGGACGGAATGTCAAATTTTCGTCTGTGCTCAGTTTCTCCCATTGGTAGAAAATTTAGAACTTTTAGTGCTAAAATGCTGAGCCGTTATCATCAGCGCGTTGCAGACGGTCTGACGCGTCTTGTACTACATCATTCACTGATCGATTCTGATTTTTTCGAGGCGCTTGGACCTCTTACAAATCTGAAAGCGCTTGAGCTTGTTGCGTGCCGTGGTATTAACTCAATTGCAGAGGCCACTCGTGCAATTAATCTAGAGTCCCTGGAGGTAAATCTTTGCCCACTTGAAGCAGATGCCGCAGTAGGTCTTTTTCTTCCAAAGTTGAAATGCTTGAAACTGCACTCCTGTTATAAACTCACGTACCTAAATGGAATAGCTAAAGAGACTGCTTCTTCTCTAGAAGAGTTGTATGTTGAGAATTGTAACGTCTTTGATGACACAGCTAATGAATTCTTTGCGAATCTCACCCCAAGGTTGCGTATCCTGCACTTACCTGGCACACATATTGACACAGCTTTGACCTGCATTCCAGAAGAAGTGCGTGAGAAAGGACTCACTTCACTTAATCTCGCCGAAACTCCTTTGCGCTTTGAAACGCTATGCGAGCTTGTCCCTTCCATGCATGAGTGTTTGGAATTTTTGTCTCTTGAACGCTGTGCGGATTTGGAGAGTTTTGAACCGCTTGGCCGACTTCAACAAATGCGCTTTTTGGATGTATCAGAGTCTTATCATGGCGAGGGGCTGCACTTTTTGTCTAGTTGTGTGAATTTGGAGCTGTTCCGTATGTCAAATGCACAGATTGAGGATATTATGTTCCTTTCATCCCTTCAATCATTGAGAGTCCTAGACGCCCCTAGTTCGGGCCTAAATGATGCGTCGCTAATGTTTCTTGAGAATTTACCATTATTGGATACAGTCGTGTTGACGGGGTGCATTCTCATTACAAACGTTAATGTTCTCTGGACTTGCTCGAAGATGCGTCGTATATTCTGTGCTAGAACAGGAGTGACAAACGAAGGGATCTCGAGACTAACGGAATGCCAAGAACTTGAAGAACTTGATTTAAAATTGACAGCCGTAACAGACGTTAACTTTCTAGTCGATTGCCCATCACTCAAGTCTGTGAATGTTTGTAGCGCGGTGAGTAGTATTGAGGGAGTACAATTATTATTAAAGAAAGGAATTGATGTGATTTGTGATTCCTTTGATACCCGAAGCGACGTGATTGATATGTAGCGTTCAAGTGTCTTTTTGCGAGAAAGATAATCATTGATGAAGAAGAAAAAGGTTTCAACGGAAAAAGAATACTTATCATAGTAGATTGAATAGCAAAAGGATAGTAAGCACGTTGCACTTGACGTGGAATACGCTTCTTGTCCTTTTTACCAACTACTTTATGTTTTTTTCTTCATTTTCTGAGACTGTATTCAGTAACAATACTACTGACGATTCCCTTCGCTAACTCCCTAAAACAAAAAAAACAGAAAAACAAAAAGAAGTACCAGAGCAGTAATACGCTATCCCCTTTTCACTGTATTTCTCTATGCGTTTGTTTTTACATGAACAGTTAAATCACTTCTATAGAACTGAATACAGTGTTGTCATTTCAAAGTACGTTTTTTTTTTTCTCTGCAGTGGTACACTTCGTTACTCTTTTATTCTTCCATTGTTTATGGTAGGCATTTCGCTTGCTTTAGCTGTGTTTTTGTTTCTCAACCCGAAATTCTTGGAGAGTGAAAGTTTGTTTATTCATTTTTTACATTGTTTTTGCCAATGTATATATATATATATATATATATATATATATATATATATATAGTAGTTTCTTTCTGTCTTTCTTTTCTTAATTTTTACTTTTTATTTTTACTTTGTTTTTGGAAACAACCAGAATTATTTACATTTTTACTTTTACGTTTACTCCGAATGGCGGAGGATAGGCAATCCAGTGATAACGCATCCAAGCGTTCCGAGGAGACTGCTGATCAAGTTCAGCTGTCCACTACGATCAAATCCTTTCACTACCATCTACAGCAGAAAATGACCACATCCGCCGGTATTCCTGTGCACGATGAAAGTGCGGAGGCGCGTTGGTTTCGTCTCCTCGCCGGTGAGGAGGCGCGTTTAACGTCCTATGCCACGGCCATGCATCACATAGCCACTCGTTACTGGGACGCATCTCCCTCCGATCTCATCGCCTCCACAAATGAAACCGATCAACCCATGTTGGGCTCCTCATGTGTTGTCATGACGGAACACCAAACATGTACCGATGCCGTCCATGTAAGCGAAGTGGGAACCAAACGGCCGCGGGATGGGGCGCTCAAATGGCGCACACGACACAATAATCGCCTGCAATACGCCTTGCAGTGTATAGCTGACTACTACCTTGGTGAGGCCTCCGTGTGCGATGGAGAGGTGCCACATTCGATGCATGAAACGGATTCCCGTTCGCCGTCTCCAATGCGTCGCCTTCCGCGTCTCGCGCTGCGTCGCCTCAAAGCATGGCGTGTGAATTTCTTCACCACAAACGGCCGCACCGCCAACGCGTGCGAATTGACGTCCGCCGCGATGGACATCCTTCGTGATGCCCCCCCAATCACCGCGGCGGCGCGTGTGAGGGGCTTTCTCGCGTGGAACACCTCGCCCAACGCGACGGCGTTGCGTGTGGTCGATGTCGGCTCGTGCTATAACCCCTTCTTTGGCGCACATGTGACGAATGGGGTCCTCCGCGTGCCGCTCGCTGTCTCCGCGCTCGATTTGAGTCCATACACAGGACGCGGAGTTTGGCGGGCGGATTGGATCGCCGCGCGCTTTGTGCCGCTAAACGACACCACCCCTCTCCTTCAGGTAACGGCCAGTGGTCTGGAGGTGCAACGCGGGGGGTTTGATGTAGTGCTGTTTTGTTTAATGCTGTCCTTTTTGCCACACCCGCGGTTGCGGTATCGTGCCTGCCTGCACGCCGCCTTGGCGCTTCGTCCGGGCGGATTACTTGTGGTGGTTAGCACACGCACGCAGGGAACGCGACGCCGGGCGTGGGTGGAGGATTGGATTGGATGCATAGAGGGTATCGGATTTCGACGGGTGCATAAGGATGTGATGGGTCTCCTTGTGGGGATGAGCTTTAGTTGGGAGGGCGGCTTACCCGAGGAGGATGCGGCGGTGTGGATGGAGCAAATGATGGCAACACCGGAGGCGGAAAGCGGTCTACGCATTACAGGGGATGACGTCATGTAAGAGAAAGATAAGGGAGGAGAAGGTTAAGATGGAATTTGAGGCAAAAAAAAAGAAAAAAAAAGAAGTGAGACGCTACAATATGTGCTTTTTGTCTCTAGTAGTTATCTATCTGTTTTTTTTTTTTGGTTGATGTTCTTCTTTTTCTTTCGCCTTTTTTTTTTTGCCCATTTTCTATCTTGAGGCTGAGGAGTCCTGTGATTAAATTTCTCAATCGCTTTTTTTTTTTTTTTCCTTTTCTTCGTTTCGAATTTCTACTCACTCAGTCCCTAACATTCGCCTCGTGGAAGTATTTTTGGCCGAGAAAAGATTCGTAAAAACAGCCTTTCGTGAGTTTTGGTTAAATAAGTTTTTTTTTTTTTGTTCTTTATTACTTAATCGCAAACTTAATTTTTTTTGTTTTTTGATCTTTCGATTTTATGCGTTCTTTCTTTGAAACCAATGAGATAATTTTTTTTATCCATTTAACGTTTTCAAATTATTTTATCTTTTATATATATGATATGTTATTTTTTTTTTTGAAGAATTCTTTTCTTTTTTACAATCTTTGAAGTCTGTGATCGGACCATTTTACTGTACATTTCGATTAAGAGATCGGGGGAAAAAAAAGGATATTCACCTATCTGTTTACATATATATAAATATTTATAGTTAAGAGCAAAAAGAAATAATTCAAAAAGAAAAAAAGAAACATTACAACTTCTTGCGAATCACAACAGACACACTCCATTGTAGAAGAATAGTTAATGAATTCAAAGACACACATCACACCTCAAGGGGATTCCAATCATCTCCCAAGCGTGGCGCCGGAAACCCCCGTTGAGGCAAACGAAAGTGTTAGTCAAGCTCCGAGTGGTGCACAAGGCGGTGAAGTGCGGGAAGCGTCTATTTCCTCACTCAATTCCGGTGTTGACAGTCATCCGCACTTAAATCCCAATAAGGCTGATGACGCACAAGTCCCGAAAACGGCGGAAGGGCACAAAGCTCAGAAATCGAATGAAGAGCATGCATACACGAGCGGTGCCAATCACACATGCGGAGAGGGACTTACATGTCTGCAGAAACCGTCACAAAATTATTTTCACGAAAACACAAATGACACCGAACCCAAAAATACTCATGCACCCCCTGATGACGTGCTCCGATACCGTGCTAGTCCGTCCGCACACGCACAGCAACAGAACGGACACCTTCATCCATGTGCGATAGAGCAAAAAGCCAACGCAATTCCTGTGAAAGAGGGCGTGGGGGAGAAATCCTCCGCCGTCACAGGGGAACGTGTTTCTGCGACGTCGTTTACATATCATTCTGCCCCGTGCGGAGAATCATCAAGTATAGTCTCCACTCTGCGTTCGAATGTGGATCTTGAGAGGGAATCAAACGCGTTGGGTGTTGGAAAACATATTGCACCGTTTTTTTCGCGGAAAAGTAACAAATACAAGGACATTCTTTCATTTATATGGAATAAGGACGCACCCGATGAGATAATACAATTGAGTAGTGACAGCATTGGAAGGTTCGCCTCTGTCAATACGAGTGAAAGCTATGAGTCTAGCAGAAGCTCTACTGAAAGCACAGGTGTCGCACAAAATAAACGGGATCAGAAGGCACAGGAGACTAAACCGTCTCCACCCAAGCAGTCAGCGAGACCCCTCACCGATTTATATGCACCTCTTTGTATCTCTACAGTGCTTGCGTTCTTTGAACATAAACCGGATGTAATGATTCAACTTTTTGAATTCTACCTTAAACGACATGAGGAGTTGAATGGGGACCCAAAGGCGAATAAAGGCGTCCTTACGCACGCCTGCAAAGAGTTTAGAGATAGTTTGAAGAACCTTTATGATCCTCGCATAAGGCCTCAAAGAGCTGAAGAAACACTAAAAGTTTTGTTAGGTGATATAGACTCAGCACGCGTGGTTCTCTTCCCGGACGGGGTCCCCAATAGTGTTCTTCAGGAGGCAGAAAGAAAGTTGTCAAGTAATCGTATTAATATGTTCTGGTTTTCAAACTTGGAGCAGGCCGTAAAGAATAGAAAATGCTGCCCAAAGGAAGTCGTTAGTATTTTGAAATGCATTAAGGAGTACCCTAACTCCTTGGTATGCCTTCGATTCTCTGCAGAGGGGAAAGCGAAAACGGCGTTACGAGCTTTTCTTTATTGCGTTACACATTAAAGACCAAATTACAGTGATTAATATGAATTTAGTGGTGTTCAGAATATATATATATATATATATATATATCTTTTTCGTTTAGCATCGATTTTTCCTCTCTCTATAGCCGGTGGATGAGCAGTATTGTTTTTTCTTCTTCCTTTTTCTTGCACGCAATTTACGATTCAAAAAATACTTTTTACTGTTTTTCGTATTGCTGACAGCGCCAAACTGCGCTTATTTCTCTACTTTTCTTGGGTCTTATTTTCACTGAGTTTTGAAAGTATGAATGAGTTGTTTTGTTGTCAGGCTCCTAATTTTTTTGTGTTCTTATCTTCGTTTTGTATGATGTTCTTTATATATATATATATATTCTTTTCGCTTCATCTTTATTTAACAAACTTTACCTAGTTTTAGATATGACATAGCTTTTTTTTCTTGGTCTTCATGATTTTTCATTATAGGGAGACCGTTTGTTCCTCTTTCCAAACCCTTTGAAGAGGTTCAGCACGGGTCTAGATTTTCTCTCTAAAGGATCGCAGACACCTCACCTTTTTGCTGCGATATGTTTTTTGATAGCAACGCCCTGTGAACGGAACCTTCTACTACGAAGAAGTGGGTGAATAACTTTTCCACTTTTGCAGGACTCATCTATACCGTTCCCGGTGCACATCAAATAAGGATTATGGAAAGGCTTTCCAAATTAGACGAAACCCTCGAAGATTGAGACATTTTTGAACTACACGAAGAAATGGCGAATTTGACTGTTGTATCAGTTTTATGCTGACCCTTTTAAATTTATTCCTCCTTCAAGATGGAGTAATAAACATAAAAATGACCTTAAAGGCGACAAGCATCGAGAAGAGTTTGGTAAAACTTTTCTTATTTCTCATACTTTGCTTTTTTGCTTTCTTCTTCCTTGCTTATGTGTGGTGATAAGAATGAGAAAAAAAAAGACGGCGAAGAAGTATGATTTGGCGAATAAATGCGTATCTACATTACTTTAAAAAATACTTTTATTGTCATACATCAATATTGCTGTCAATATTTCGTTTTTTTAATTCGCTGCGTTGTATTAGAAAGCGGCGAAGAGAAAAGAATTGTCTTGTAGACGCTTTTATGTGCAGATATTCCGTCTACAAGCAATTTCTTTTATTCACCTTGTTTCATTCTTTTTTTTTTTTCTTCTTCTTTCTTTCCACCTTTTCTCTCGTTGCCGGTCGCATTTTCTACTTTTCCTCCCTTTCTTTAAAAGCGAAGCAAAGTGTGCCCCCCTTTTCTACTTTACCTCGTCCAATTCATTCACTATTCAGCGGTTCCGATTCCCACTCTCCCTCTTCGGCCCGTTGCCCCCGATGGAGTTACACATCTTTGACTTTGACGGCACCGTTTTCCACTCCCCCGTCCCCTCCTCCCGTCTGCGCCGAGTGCATGGGCCTCAGGTGTGTGACAAACTCAATCGCCCCCCGGTCGATGGCGGTCTTGGATGGTTTCAAAGCCTCTCCACCCTCTCTCCCCCTGCGGTGCCCGAGTGCCCCTCCTTGGCGGAATGGTACATCGCACCCGTGGTGCGGCGCATGCGGGAATTGGCAGAGAGCGCGACGCCCACGGCGATGTGTGTGTGTACCGGTCGGGATGAAAAGTACCGCTCCCGCGTGGAGGCCCTTTTGCGACACGCCCAACTCATGGACGCGATGGATGCGGTGCTGCTGAAGCCACACGAGACGTATGGCACGGTGCGGCACAAGTTGGAGGCGTTTGTCTCCCTCCTCGCCCGACACCGCCCGAGGCGGGTGTGGTATTACGAGGATCGTCCCGATCAAGGCGCGCGTTTGTTGCACGGAATGCGCCGCCTCCTCGCCGCGTGGGAACCGCCCGGACAGGAACATGTGATGATGCTCGACGCAAACGGGGAGCTACGCCGTGTGCCGGCGAGTGAGTGGGAACGCCTCGTCTCGCCCCAACCGCCTCAGCAGGGACGGGCGTTGGAGCGCTGGTGGGAGGCCACCGTCGCACAGTTGCCCGAGTTGGGCGGGGCGTCGTTGGAGTTCACGCTGGTCCTCGTGGACCCCGCGCTGGCCACCCAATCGGAGGAGCGACTTACGGAGGCGGAGGAAGAGGCTCTCCTCGCGCGGCTTTGGGAGGAACACCAAGCACGTAACGGAAGAGAGGAGAAGGAACACCGGCACAGAGGCCGAGGTCGAGGCAGGGGAAGAGGAAGAGGAAGAGGGGCGTAATCACCGCCTTGATGGGGGAGATGTATCATGGTAGCATCAGGATTACTATTGGAACACGTCAAGATATAGAAAAGATATGAAAGAAAAGGAGAAAAAAAAAGGGTGAATGAATTTAAGATAAAAGTGATTATATGAAAAGATATTGCATTAATGGATTTTTTCTTTTTCTTTCTGACCGCTTCGAGTTGCTTTTTTTTTGTTTGTTTTTTTGTCTCTGTTACTGTTTATGAAAATGCTCGTGTGTGTGTCTGTGCAATGAGCGGATGGTACTTCTCACCTACTGAAGTACCCCAACGCCTTGTGACATGCATAGGCCCACAAACACGTGTGTGAACAATAACGAAAAGAGCACACGCATACATGTTCACATTCATTTTCTCGCTTTTTGCTCTTCTTCTGCGGTGCACAGAGCTTGTTTTTTTTTTTTTTTTATGTGTTGCTCTCTGTGTGAGTTGACTGTTGTTGCTACTTTTCACAGCTCACCGTGGGAGAGCAGAGCATGATGGAACGCTACTCTCTCTCTCTCTCTCTAATTTGAGTTTTTACTATTGTCGTCGTTTTCCCCTTGGTTGTGGTTGATTGACATTTTCTTTTTTTCAATCTTTTTTTGTTTACATTATTATTATTATTGTCATTATTAATATTATTATTATTATTATTATTATTTTGGAGTGCACAAATGCGGTGTTGTCAACTTCCGCCGCACCTTTCCTTGTGTACCGCGCCATGTCAACATTGGGTGGTGTTAGCAACAAACACAAGTGAGAGTTACCGTGCTTTTCTTACTTCCTTTTCTACTACGACTACCACTAGTAATAATGCTGCCTGTCTTTCTACTCCTGTATCACTGGCACGGTTTCGATTGGATCATCTCCTCCCAACGGATTGGTGTGCGTTGTTGCACATGTGCCGTTCACTCACACGCCCTGACGGGTGCTATAATTTTTCCTCTCCCGGTGATGTCTCTGCGACGGAGGAATTGCATGACTCAACAATCTCTGCGTTGTCATCATCCAAACCCTCATCAAACGCAACGAAAGCCACACACATACACAACACTGCCTTTATGCATATTGTGGAGCGTATTCCGGGTGACTTTGTACCGAATAATATGATTTATCATGAGCTGCAGCAGCGCTTTCTGGTGCGCAGCGAGGAGGGGAATGTTGATGACTTCTCTGCGTGGCTACATCATGCGCAGAAGCAATTCTACTCTAAAGAAATCGTGCGACCTAACACCCTGCGCGGCGAAGGCAAAGGGGAAGGCGAGGAGGCAAAAGCTGAAGAAGGTAATAATAGTGGTGGTAATGATCGCGCAATGGGGGAGGACCCGTTGGCTCATGTAACAGCCGCCCTGGAAAAGTCTGCACAGAACGAAGGCGCTTTTTCCTCCAAGGGTGCACACCGCGGAGGATTGCTGTCTCACTTTACCTTTTTCCCTCATGCTGTATGTGTGGCAGACTGTATTCCGTACTCCTCACGACATTTTGTTGTAATGGTGAACCTAAAGCCTATTGTTCCTGGCCACCTGATGGTGGTGCCCATCCGTTGCGTCGGCACCATTCACGCACTTACCCCAGAGGAACTGGAGGATTGGGGACATGTGATGCATAAGGCTATCTGCGTGCTGCGACACTACCCTTCCACTCGAGAAGGCGGATTGAGCATTGCGATTCAGCAAGGTGCGTTGGCGGGGCAAACGGTGGCGCATCTTCACACGCATGTGATTCCGTTTGACCCGCGGGGGAAACTCGCGGGAGAGCCGGAGCAGGACGAGGAGGAACAGCGCCGGCGGCCTCCTCGCACAGCGGACGAAATGCGGTCGGAAACAGAGGCTCTGCGTCCTTTGTTTGATTCTATCCCACCACATCGATTGTGAAAAATGGAGTTACATAGTGATGGGATTAGAGAGAGGCAACGAAAAAGTGGACCAAAAAGCATGAGAAGGTAGAAAAACCAAGGTATGACATATGGGAGGAAATGTAAAAATTTTACCTTTTACGTATCCTTTTTTACCCCCTTCTTACCTTTCTCATGTATATATATATATATATATATATATATATATGTGCGGACGTATTTCATTTTTTGCTGAATTTTGTGGCTTCACATTACAACCCCACCCCTCTCCTCACTTTCTCCTTTTTTCCCTCCACTTCAAGACCTTTCTCTTCGTGATGAAAGCGTTGAGTGAGACCAAAGCGGCCATGCGCCGTTTGCATCTCCATGAATTACGTCAATCCGCTAAGGATAACCCCTCCAAGTTACACGCGGAGTCGGTGCAACTGTGCGAAATATTGCATGACTCCATCTATTCCCTTCGTTCCCGCCTTTCGGTGCCTCTACTCGTATGTGGATACCTTCCACTGTACTATGAGATCGATCTGCGTCCTCTCTTTCGCCGCCTGTGGCATGGGACATCTCCACTTCGTGTCTTTGTGCCTGTCGTGCAAATCCCGACGGCCGTGTCGGCGTCGGTGTCGGCGTCGCGTTTAGCTAGTGCGATGTTTTTCCTAGAAGTCCTCCATGAGAAGGACCTGCAGTGCGCGTTTGCCCCGTCTGGCCGGTATGGTTTGATGGAGCCCAAGGAAGAGGTTCTTTTGGATTTCATGGATGGCCATAGTTCCCGTGGGTGTGTGGCGTGTGAGGATTGGACCGCCCTCTTCCCCGACCGCGTGCGTCCGCCGGGGCTGCTGGAGTTGCGGCACACCCCGACCTGTCTGCTTGTGCTGACGCCTGGTGTGGTGTTTGGCCAAAGTGGTGCGCGGCTGGGAAAGGGTGGAGGCTATTATGATCGGTTTCTGCGTCACCAACGAAGAGAGGTGGCGCAGAGTGCGGGGAGTGGAGCAGAGGTGTTGGCGTGGGGCATCGCGAGGGAATCGCAATTGGTGCAAACAGATCCTCCAAATCAATCGGGAAATGACTCTATTAGGGATGAGCGGGTGAATGCGATTGCCACACCTGAACGATTTGTGGTGTGTGGAGACTAGGCTCACCCATGCACACGCAAAGCATATATATATATATATATAAAAGACAGGAAAAAGGAACTGCTAAACAGAAAAAAAAAGAATATTGAGTTTTTGGTGCACTCGATAGGTATCGTTTTCTTTTTTATTTTTATTTTTTTTGCTTCTCTTTCTTTGCTCACTCCCTTATTCTTATTAGATACTATTTTTTTTTCTTAATTATTTATTATCGTTGTTTCTCTTTTTGTATCTTCAATACCTTTTCGTGCATTGTTTTTAAGATTGTGAGCTAATTGTTTTAAATTTTCATTCTTTCATTTCTCGGTTTATTTATTTTCTTCTTTTTTGATAAATTATTTAAAGCAAAAAAAACAAAGTACCTATTGCCGCACCGTCGAGACTTACTCCTACTACTACTACTCCTACTACTCCTACTACTCCTACTACTCCTACTACTCCTACTACTACTCCTACTACTACTCCTACTACTACTCCTACTACTACTACTCCTACTACTACTACTCCTACTACTACTACTCCTACTACTACTACTACTACTACTACTACTACTACTACTACTACTACTACTACTACTACTAATTATTTCGACATTTATATACACCCCCGCGCATAGCGTCCAATCATTTTTTTTGCTTTTTTTATTTCTTCCCTTTCTTTTCATTGAAAGAGAAGTGTGTGCGTGGTTGGACCTTTTGCTTGTAGAGGAAGGAGTACCTTTTTTTTTTTTATCCTTTTCGATGCCCCTGAGTCCGCAATACCGCCGCTTTCAAAATCGATACTATTTAGAGTACAGTGAGAGGGATGCGGCGATATCGCACCTCTGGCACGCCCAGCGCCTCGCCGAGGCCCGACTGCGCTCCGAGAAAGGCATCACCGACGCCCCCGATGTGGACTTTCGCCACCCCGAGATGACCGACGTGGAGCAGTCGCGGGCGATGGCGGTCCTAACGCGTCTCCACCGCCGCGTCCTGGACGAGGAGGGCCGCGTCGTGCGTGGGAATTTCGCGCTGCGGGATAACCTCTTCCTCGTCAGCGACGACGCTTTTCGTGCGCGTCGGCACATGAATAACATTCCCACCGAGTCCGAGCGTTCCAAGTGGTACCGACGGGATCAGCAGCTCCTCGCCCGCCGCCGCGATCGCCTCGGCCGGGAGCGGACCGTTCGATCGGCCAATGCGACCCTTTTGGGGCACTTAGTGTCGGCCCCCCCGAGCGTCCCGGTGGCCCGTCGATTGGGGGCGTGGTATGCGACGCACCGCCGGCGTGTGGCTCGCCTCCGACGCTTTCGCCGCGCGGAGCCCTTTGCGGGGTCGACGGTGCTGCGCAAAGAGTGCGGGGTGCGCCGCGCGGGGCCGAGCGCCGCCTCCCCGCCCGCACAGGAGCCGCTGGTGTGGCGCAAACGGCGCGTCCTCACGATGCTCGAGACGCTCGACGAGGGCCCGCTGCTTCCCTCCTTGCGCGCCGCCTCGGGGGGTTATGTGGCGGGGAATCTCCCCCACACCGGGGGCGGGCGGCCGCCGTGGAAGTCCATCTCCGCCCTCGACACAACGCTGATGAATCACGCCAGCGATGTCATGCTCGTGCGCGGCGGGGAGGCGCCTGTGGTGCGGCGCGACGAGGAAAACGGGGTGACGCGTTTGTGGCGCGATGGGGTCGAGCGACTCGAGAAGGCGCGGGAGAGGCAACGGCGTCGGTTGAAACCGGACGAGCCCGATGTGGCGCAGGCGCAGGTGTCGCATCCCAACATTCCCGGCCTCCCCACCCCCACCCCAAAGGTGAGGAGAACCTCCTCGGTGCAGTTGGATAAGGATCGATGGGCAAAGGGGCGGCGCAGTACATTACTCTCCCTCCTTGCACGACCTCCCGGCCTCTCGTTGGATGGAGGGTCAAAGAAAGTGTCCCCGACATCACCGAACATGTCAGGTATGATAGGATCAGTAGAGCGAGCAAAAATGGTACCCAAAGAACCAACCCGACCCACCGCCCCACCAACAGGCGAAGGACCAGAGAGGGAAAATCAGGAGAAGAAGAGAATAGGGGAAAGTTCACTGCAGTGGAGTAGTCCCAAGTTGGAGAGCGCGGGGCGACATCGACGTATGGTTTCCATCTCCATAGAGGACATTCCTATTGCCTCTCCCACTTCTCTACCACCACATGCGAGATTCACTGCCGAGCGTGTGCCGCGCTTGAAGGAAACGAAAACACCACACCATGAACCGTCTACGAGGGAAAAGGTCGCTGTTGAAGATGCGGGGATGGCTGCCTGGGGCGATACCAACACTACTGCCGCCGACGGGTCAACAACACTGCCACCAAGCCGTCGACTTACATTAACAGATTGGACAGAATCACTGCGTAACTCCACCGCCCCATTTGCGCCATTCTAAGGGGTTACATGTCATACTTTTTTTTTTTTTTTGGCATTTGTTGGGTGTTTCGTTATGCCACTTACGCGGGTTTTGGGAAGGCTGGGATTAAACCTTGAATTCGTTGATGGCACCCACAGTAACAACAGCAACAATACCAAGAATAGAGTTAGTTGTATGGATTTATGTTTGTACCGAGTTTCGATGTTTCGATATACCTTTTTTTTTCTTTTTTCGCTCCTTTAAAATGAAGGGATTTTTTTTGGGGTGTGTGTGTGTGGGGAGGGAGTGTTTTCGATCAAATTTTCCATTTTTACAAATATATCTGTCTATATATATGTATACTTTTATATGTATTAAAAAAGAAAGTATTTACATATATATTCATAAATGTATTTTTTACATGATCACACACACACAAAAAAAAAACGATTATCACACAATCTTTTTTGCTATTCCAATGTAAGTGTCTTTTCTTTTCTTTAGTATCGTTCATATGTGTGTCGGTGAGCGGTGAGAGGAAGGCTTTTTTTTTTTTCCCCTCGTCACTCCCTCCTTCCTTTTTCGTTCTCGAACTGCACCTGGCGGTATGTTTACACAGCGATAATCACTAAAGAAATAGACAAGAAAAATGAAGGGATAGGCGAAGTGGGAATAATGGATGTACAGTAACGTGATTAATGTTTTCTTTGCTTTGCTATTTTTATCTGATTATTATATTCTTATACTCTGATTTTTTTTTTCTGTATTCTGCTTGTCGATGCTTCTCACGGCAACAAATAAGAGTCGTAAGTCGAAAAAAAAAAGAAGAAGAAGAAGAAAAATGCAATTTTTTGTACGTAATCATTCAGTCAGTTGTTGTGTTTTGTATTTGCACTTGTCGTCGTTCATTTATGTACGTTTTTCTTTTTCTTTTTTTCTTTTTTTTTGTTCTTCTCTTTCGCGTAAGGGAAACAAGGTGCTGATAAAGGTGGACAGACACCCCATTACCTCTTTCCTTGTGTGTAAGCGAGAGGGAGAGGTGAATAGGATCATGTCCATCCTTAACGGTGATGGGGCTATGGCCGCCCAAACCATACCAAAACATTCTCGTGGAGGTGATGTAGTAGACCTCCAACGACGCCTGTCGTATCTCGCAAATGTCACGACACAGAACCTCAAGCAAATTCAACACCTCGCCGAGCGTGCCCTCGCCTCGGGTGAGGCCAACCCAGACGAGGATAGCGCCACCTTTCCGCCATGGGTCCATGGGGCCGCAGGGGGAGCCATGCGTGACGTACTGGAGCGTGTACGTCAAGCCTTGGGGGATGTGCAACTCGTCCACGACATAAACCCATCCTTGACAACCCCCACCCTTAGCGTCACGCCACCCATGAAGGGGGCGGGGCACCCCATTACACCTCTTATAGCCGAGGAGGACCTCTCCCGCGCGCATCAGGTGGCGCGTCTGCTGCAGGAGCGGCATGCCCTGCGCGAGCGTCTCCTCCACGCGGAGGGCACAGTGGCCACACTGCAGGCGCAATTGCACCACACACAGACCGCCCACTCCCGTCTCCTCTCCGCGGCAGCGGCGGGCGATTTACCCTCCGAGGCGGCTCAGCAGCAGTACGACCGGCGCCTCGCGGAGTTGGAGGCGCAACTCATGGCCTCGCGATCGGCCCCGGCGCCGAACACGAAAAGCGCCTCCGCATCGGATGAGTTGCGGCGCCAAAACGTCTTCCTTCGCGGCCGCCTGGCGCGGTTGGTGGCGGAGGGGCGGGCGGCCGCACTTGGCGCGGTGGGCGAGGCGGAAACCCTTCGCGATGGACTGCGCGAACTCCTCCCCCGCCTCGCCGCCATACCCCTTTCCCCCCTATCCATTCCCCCCAAACGGTCCAACGCGAAGCGGGAAAAGGCGCGGGCGTGGCGGCGGGCGTGGCGGCGGGAAAAGGCGCTGGCGGCGGAGAGTGCGGACGGGGCGCTGCGATTGCGCACAGCGGCGGGGCGATCGGCGGCGCTTTTGTCCGCGCGATTGGAGGCGGCGCGAAAGGAAAACGCCGCGGGGGAAACGGCACGCCGCCGGCTGCACGCGCGTTGGGAGGCGGCGGCGGCGGCGGCGGAAAAGGCCGCGGGGGAGGCGGAGGGCCTTCGGCGGGAATTGGCGCTGGCGGCGCGAGCGGCGGCCGCGGGGGAAACGGCGCGCCGGCGGTCGGAAAGATTGGCGGCGGCGGCGCAGCGGGCGGTGGCGTGTGCGGAGGTGACGACGGCGGCGGCGGGCGGTCGCGGTTGGGACGAGTCCGTTTTGGCGGAACGACTGGCATTGATTGGGGAGCGGTTGGGGGCGCTCGAGGCGGTGGACCTGCAGCTGCGGCAGCGCTCGGATGAGGTGGCCATTCTGCGGGATGAGCGGGCCGCGTTGATGGAGCGTGGGGAGGAGCTGCGCCGCGCGTTGGAGAACCTCTCCCTCCTCTTTACCGAAATGCCACAGTCGGTGGCGGAGGTGGAGGCGTTGCTGATGGAGCGGGACGTCATGCGGGAGGTGTTGCGGCACTGTGAGGCACAAGAGGAGGTCCCACATGTGCGGGAAGTCGAACACCTCGTCGAATTGCGACGCATTGAGTTAGACGCTCGCCGAAAAAGGCGTTCGACGTCACAAAAAATGGAACTAGATGAAAAACGAAAACCACGGAGACAACAGCCTCGCTCAAGGAAGGATCGTTCCCCATCATTGGTTGTTATGGAAGAAAGAGGAGAATGCTTGTCATCACCAAAGGAAGGACGAGGTGCGCAAAGCGTG
This sequence comes from Trypanosoma mega, assembly GCA_030849715.1. NCBI lineage: Eukaryota > Euglenozoa > Kinetoplastea > Trypanosomatida > Trypanosomatidae > Trypanosoma > Trypanosoma mega. Next base: position 58,806 of record JASANV010001479.1, on the reverse strand, counting down.
AGACTTCCATCGCCAGAGGCAAAGCCTCCCGATCAACATCGCCAACAACCACAAAAGGGAACGCCCGTGTAAATGCAGGAAAGAAGAAGAACAACAACGAAATATCATTTACGTCCACACCCGAAAAGAGACAACTAACGACAACATCATCGATAAAGTACAGTAAAAAAAAAAAAAAGAAATACCACTAGAAAAGAAGGCAAGAATGCAAAAAAAGAAAAAAAAAGGAAAGAAGCAGGTGATTTTTGTTTATTGTTGAACGCATTATCAACATTTTTTCAAAATATTTGTTTGTATTCCTTCTTTATTTTATCGTTATATTTTTTATTTAGATAAAAAAAAAGTTATCAAGCAACCAACAACAACAACAAAAAAAAAAAAGTGAAATTTTTGATAAATCTCAAAGAAGTCAAAGGAAAAAAAGAGAGAGGAAGAGAGTGAAGGAGAAAGCGAAACCAAGCTGTATGATAATTTATAAAATTACGATGCTCATGGAACAGAAATAAAAAACGATGGAAAAATTTGTTGCTTCATCACATATGTTTACATATATATATATATATATATATATGCATATGCATATGCACCTTTATTTGTTTCTTCTTTCCTTTTTTTTTTTTGTCTTAAAATGTATTTTTTTTTTTTTCATTTATTCTACAGATTGTTTTCTTGCATTATTTTCTTGCCGTGCGCTTGAGCACACGGCAACTAGCAACAAAAACAGCGACAAATATTTTTTGTGTTTATTTGTTCTCGTTGTTTTGTTTCTGAGTGGCCAGCACCCCCTCCCCCTTCCCTTCCCTAACAACAACAACAACAACAAACCAACAGAAAGGAAAAAAGGAGCAACGAAAAGAAAAGAAAGAAGAAAAAGCAGCAAAAAGGAAACTAGGTTCAAAAGGGCTCGCGGTAGTATCAATCGCGTAGACATATAACTACCCACAAACAAACATACCTATTTCCTTTTACCTTTTTCCTTTTTCTTTTTTCTTATATATATATATATATATATATTGTTTTGTTGCCCAACGATTGACGCACCACACCAATGTCGAAGGCGCCATCGTTTGAGTTGCTTGGGGTTCACCGTGACCTTGTGCTGGCGCTGCGTCGGGGCGGGGTGCAGCCAACCCCCTTTCAAGCGCGCGTCTTAACACAAACAACAATAGACTTTGCGGATGTCCTCGTCGACGCGCGTGCCGCCGGAAGTAGCGATGGCCACAGCAACGTGAGCGGGAACAGTAACAACCACAGCAACGATGGCAATGGAGGCCTTAATGTCTGCTACACCCGCACAGCTGTGGCGGACCGACACGGTTTGGCGACTATTTTCATGTCGCACTGTGCGCTTTCTGCGCGCGGCACGTCTCGGCACACGGCGATTGTGGTCGCCGCCACCAAAGACAGCGCCGCGCAGTTGCAGCGCAGCTACAAAGCCTTCGCCCCCCATTGCCCGTTGGAGTTTCACCTCTGCACGTCGGAGGGCCAGCCGCCGCCGCGCCCCTCCCGCACCTCGTCGCCCGCCGCGGAGGGCGGCGTCTCGGCCGGCGGGGGGGAAGGCGGTCGGGTGATTATCGCGACATTACGCGTGTTGCGGAGTTGGGAGCGGGACTTCTTCCGCACCGTCACCGCCCTCGCGGTGGAGGAGGCGGGACGAAGGGGCGAACGGCAGTTGGAGGAGATGTTGCGCCTCCTCGCCAACGCCGGGGCGGGGCCGAGGGGGGCGCAGACGGGGGGAAGTTCAAATCCGCGTCCCGTTTCGCCAAATGTGATGCTTTTGTATTTGGGACCCGTTGCAAAGGTGGGAACACATGTGCGGGGCCGATTGAGTCGCCGAAATAGACGTTATTACCACCTGCAAGACGGAAAGGCCGCGGGGACAGGGGGCGTGCAAACCCCATCAGGCACGCTCCCTCCCACATCGAATCGGCTCCTCTATTTGCTCTATTTGGATGAAAAGGATCATGAGCAATTGCTGCGTCGCGTGTTGGTGATGCACCGCACGCGCCGGGTTGCCCTCCTCACCCATCATAAGGAGATTAAACACCTCTACCAAACCATTCACGCGTGGGGATTGTACAACACCCCGGGGGACTCCATTGGCTACATGCTGCGCACCGATAGTGTGGAGAAGCAGGACACCACCTTAACCACTTTTCTGCGCGAAAACAACGGTAACCCCAACAGTAACGGGACTTCCGCGTTACTTGTGGCATGGGATGCCTACACCGCGTTGGACTTAATGGATGTGGATGTCTTTATTCAGTACTACCCCCCACAGAAATCCCTCACGGAGCGGGAGCGGGCGGAGTATGTGCAGGTGCTTCACACCACCGCCGACCCCGACTCCTCCGTGCGTGGGCGACGCACTGTCCTTCTCACGTTTCTCACCTTAAGTGACTTCACCCTCGCCTCCTTCTTTATGCGACAGTATGGGCAGAGTGGGCACATCCTCAACCTCGACGCGCAGCACACATCGTTTGAGCGGTGTCTGCGGTACCCGGAGGCGGTGCTGGAGTGGAAGCAGCGGCGGGAACAGGAGCGGAGCGGGGAGAGCAGCGCGGGAGGGAGTGGAAGTGCCTCCCACCACATCAACAGCGGAGCAACCGCCACAGCAACGGCAGCCACAGCCATAACAACAGCCGCAGCCGCAGCCGCAGCCGCAGCAGCAGCGGGGGCGGTGCCATTGCCACGTTCAATGCGACACGTCTCGCCTACAGTGAAGGAGCGCGAGACGGAAATGCGGGGCGGAAACGCGAAAGAGGGCGTTACAAATGGGGAGGAAAGGACAATCGGGGCGGCGGGGAACAGTAAAGGCACAATAGCCAAGGGCGGGTGAGGTTGGAAACGGCAGCACATAAACGAACGCGCGAAAAACAAAAAAAAAGAAAAGAAAAGGTTGGGGTGGAAAGGAGAAAGGTGAATATATTAACAATCACAAATGCAACCAAAAAATGGGGAAATAAAAAAACAGTATATATATATATTAAAAAGCAACCAAAACTGAGACGAAAAAACAAAAAGAAAAACAAAATCGAGGAAAAATGCCATTTTCGGGGGGAGGGGGAAACATTTTTGAAAACATATTTATATATTTTAAAACCTTTCAAACAGGAAAGCAAAAAATGTGTATATATATATATATATATATTTATATTAAGAGGTAAAAAAAAAAAAAAACAAGTGAGGAAAACGTAACAACACAGGAACCAAAAAGGAAAAAGAGAAAAAGGAAACACACACACGCACCAAATTAGTGAATCAGAAGACAAAAGAAAGGAACATGTGACTACGACATCATGTCCGTTGTTTTTTCTTTTTTGTTCTGTGTTCGCTCTCCGTGGCGAGTTATGGAAACGACATGAGCTTTCAAGTGATATACATTTTTAATATATATATATATATATATATATATATATATATATATATATATATATATGTATATAACTATGTATGAAATGGGAGTATTTCATGGGATCGCGTGTATTTGAGGCGAAATGGGGACTCCTGTGCGTTCTGTAACTGCTCTCTGACGGAAGGTGACGCGTATCAAACGATAAAAACAAACAAACAAAGACGGAAATGGAAAGGAGAGAAACGACAGGAAATAATAGGCGAACCAAAAACAGACAAACAAAAAGAATGAGAGAGAGTGAGAAGTGTTAAAACGTTAGAATGAACGGAATGAGTGAATAATAATAATAAACACAAAAAGGACAAAAAAGAAATTGGTGATTGAAGAAGTGTGGGGACTTGTTTTAACACAGGTGTGTACTTCTCGTTTTACTTTTTCTTTTTTGTTTGTTTCAAAAGAAAAGGACAAAACCCCTTTTCACCGTTACCTCAACACAGAACATGTGCGGCATCCTCGGCGTGCATGAAGTGTGATATGAAAGGGTATTTTGCGGTCTACGGAAAACGGTCGAAATTAAAGGGAAAAGGAAAATAGCAACAGTGATAATAAACAACACAATAAAAGAAGAATATCATACAAAGTATGACAACGTTTTCTTTTTTTTATTTCATTTTTATTATTGTCTTGTGCATGTAGCATACCTTTTTTTTTCTTTTCTTTTCGATGTTTAGCTTTTTTTTTTTTTTTTTTTACTTCAGCAATGGGAAAAGACAATTAGAGGCGTTTTTTACTATCTTAAAAAAAAAAAAAACTATATTGTTGTGATGATTGATGTGAAAACAGAAAGAAGCAAACAAAATTACGAAACAGAGAAGCGATCGGAAAACACGGAAAGAAAATGATGTATGTGGAATGAAAAAGAAAAAGGGAAAGAAATGAAATGAGTGTTTGAATAAGAAAAGAAAAGGGAACACATTATTGAACACTATGAAATGAAGAAAGATTGCACTAAAAAAAAAAAAAAGGAGCACCGAGGTGAGGAAGAAACTTAAATTAGGACTAAAAAGTAAAAAAAAAAAATGGGAGCAAACAGAGTGTAAAGGGTAAGGAAGAAAAGTAAAAAATGAAAGACGAAAATGGTTTCGTTTCGTACAACATGTCGAATGTATTTCAAGTGTTGAAGGCGATATTGACTGAGGTATCGTTTACGCGATTCCTCTTGCTGTTCAATTCCTTTTGAATAAAGGGAAGAAAAACCATCGCTTTCCTTTGACTGCTCTTCTTTGTTTGTATTGTTTGTATTGTGTTTGTGGATGTTTATGTGCTCACGCATCACATTTGTTTAGATGAGGAGCACAAATTTACAGCTTAAAAAAAAAAAATTATTTCCTTCTATGTTTACTTTACCTACCTGGTTTTTTTTTTTGTTTCTTTCCTCCAATTTTTCTTTGCGTTCTTTCAAACTTCTTCAAATGATTTCCCTTTTAGTAAAGAAAAAAATATGAAGAAACTATTCTTTTTTTTTTCTTTCATTTCTTTTCATTGTAATACTATATTTTTTCTTCTTCCGTTTTCTGATGTGTTTTTTTTTGTTCTTTTTTTTTTTTGTGTTTCTTTCACTCTTTTCTTTCGATGAAAGAAACATCACTTCTGAATTGGCGTTTTCGTTCTTTTTTTACCCCCCTTTTTTTTTTGGTTTGTTAAGACTGTGATGAGATTCTCACATTCTCCTCTCCGTTTTTGATTTTTTTTGTTCTTTTTTTCTTTGGTGCTCTCTTTTCATTTCTTCACACATTTTTTTCCCCTTTTCGTTTCATTTGTTGCGAACTTTGCGCCAATTTTTTTGGTTGACTCTTCACTACTCGCGGGGATTTGCGTTGTGTGACAAAATGATGCATCGAAAAGGGGAAGTAAAGAAATTACAAAAGAGAAGAAAAAGAAAAGAAACGAATGTTATGAAAAGAAATGCAAAGAAAAGGAAAAAAGAAGAACCCTTTTTTGTTCCTTTCTTTGTTTAAAGGAATGGAAAATGTGGTGTTTGAAGGATCTTTGGAAGACAACAACAACAGAAAAAGGAAATGAAAAGAGAAGGAAAGAAAAGAAATGCAATTTGGTTTTATATTTCACTATTGGTGGATTTCTTTATGTTATTGCTGTTGTTAGCACCTGCATCACATTTATACATGTATATATATATATATATATATATATATATACATATATAACATTTGTGGGTTGCTGTTCATTCAATGAAAAAATATTATTATACTTCTCTTTTTCTGATTCCTTTTCTTCGTTTTTGATTATTGAGAAGTGTAATTCCTTGTGGTTTCGTCGGTTGCACCACCAGTTGCGCCGCTCGTTGGGGTGCATGGTAGCAACTGATATTTCAATATCACACACTTTTGTGTGTTCATGTGTTGGTGTCACGCGTACTTTATATACATATATATTTATATATTTATATATTTATGTTCATATGTGCTTTTGTTTGTTTATGTGTGCATTTACAAACACCGTTTTTTATAGAAAGCTAATGTGTTGTTTTTGATGTTCCCCCTTTTTTGTTTTGTTTTTTTGTTTGTTGGTTTTCTGTTTATCTTTTGCTGTTTTTTGCTTTTGGAGTCTGTATTGACACGGGGTGGATTTTTTGCCTTTGGACAACAAAAAACGAACTGAAAACACGAAACAAAAGAAAAAGGAAAAAAGAAAAAAAAAACGTAAACTAACAAAAAAAAAATTGAATAAGACACAATGTATGAGTTTGGGGTGGTGTCAAAGGTTTGGTGAGGTGTGAAATGCACTTTTCTCGGAGTGTTTCGAATTGTTTTCCCGTTTCCCCTCCGCTCTCCAACATGAGGTGAGGGAACAGAAAAGAATAGAGACGGAAATAAAAAGGGGATAAAAAACAAAAAGTGAAAAGAAAAAAGAAAACAAGAAGAAGGGAAAAGGTATTTATTTACTTATTTATATGTAAATGAACAAACATCGTTGCTGTGCAAAAGGGGGAAAGAAAAAAGGAAAAGCGCATTTCGTCTCTGTGCGATCAAAAGTATCGCTTTCATTGGATTAAACAAACGGACGAAAAACAAAAACAAAATATGAGAAAGTAAATGATGGAGAAACAAAAAAAAAAGAAAAGGAAAATTAAAATGATGCAACAATAAACAAAAGAAAATAACGTTGAGCGAAGAAAATGAAAGGGCCATAAAAAAAAAATGTATGAAAAACAGTCTTTTTAAAGTAGAAAAACAACAAAAAAACGTAAATAAAAAAAGAAGATAAAAGAATATATAAAGAAAAAAAGTTGTGTGTTTTCTTTTCATAGCAACAACAACAACAACAAAAAGCCGTTTAAAAATTAAGTCAAAGGAATCCTTAAAGAAAAAAAAAAAAAGAGGAAGAAAACACGAGAAACAAGAAGTATGTGCATATATAAATACATCTTTATATATATATATATATATATATATATATATATTTCTTAGTTTGTTTTCACACTTGTTTTGGTGTTTTATGCATTCAAAGGTATTTCATCGTTTGCATCGATACATAACGACAAATGTGTACGTCATCCCTAAAAATAACAAAGAAAAAATGTATATTTGTGTGTGTGTGAGATGTTACCCGAACGAATCTCTTTGGTTTCCTTTTTTATCACACATTTTTCTCACTTTACCATTTTCTTTACAAAAACAAAAATAAATCTTTTTATATTAATTTTGTTACTGTTTGGGTTTGCTGCAATAATGATGAATGAATTTCCTTTTTGATTATTATTATTATACGCTTTTTTTGTGTGTGCGTTTAATGGACTTATTTCTTTTTGTTTTTGTTATTGTTTTCGAAGAAACGTTAGAGAAGGGGACATTCTCTCTTTTTCTTTTCTTTTCTTTTTTTTTTCATTGCGATAAATTGAATTTTTTATATATACTTTTTCTTTACATTCTTCTCAGATTTTTTTTTATTTTGTTTTTTTTTTGTTTTCTGTTTTACTTTTTTTTTTTTTTGGGCCCTTTTGTTCACTGTTTTTTTTTTTTTTGTTTGATATTTTTGTGTGATGTCTTCTTTTTTTTTTTTTCTGTTTATTTTATACAAACGAATAGTGTTTTGAAATTCCAAAGAGAATTTTCTTTCTTTTTTCTTTTGTTTGTTGCGTTTTTTTTTTCTCCTTTTTTCACAATTTCTTCGTTTTTTTTTTTTTCTTAGTATTATTTGAGTTTGATTCATTCGCACTCGTCCCTTTTTTTTGTTTTTTTTTTCGCGTTTTTCTCTTTTCTTTCTTTCCCCCCTTTTCTTTTCTGTTTTTTTTTTTCTTTTATTATTGTTATTGTTATTATGTAATAATAATTTTGTGTCCAAAAAACTGGATGCGCTTCCCGAACCGAAAAAGGATGAGAAGAAACGGAATGGAAAAAACAGTTTGTGTTCGTTTTTTTTTTTTTTGTTTGTTTGTCTCATTTGACATTTGCGGGACATTACACAAACACACACGCTTTTTAAAAAAAATCTTCTTCTTCTTATTGTTATTGTTATTGCTATTTTCTGTTGGGACTGTAAATGATGGCCGTGCCGTGAAGAACCCCTCACTGCTCGAGGAGAGCACAACATGAAGGTGCGTAGCGCGTATTTATGAATAGTAATAATAAACAAAAGAGAAAAAAGAAACGACGAAAATAGAAAAGTATATTCAAAAGACAAAAACAACAACAACAAGAATGGAAAACGCAATTTGAGTCATAATTACAATGATGCATGTGAAGACGAGTGATGACAACAAACCGAACGAAAAACACCACTACCAAAAACAACAACAAAACATGAACCCTAAAACAAGAACAAAAAAACAACAACTGACAAACAATAAAAAGTATATATAAATCTAAATTACAAAACCCCCTTTTGTACTGTTTACGCCATACCCCCCGCCTCTTCTCTTCCCCTCTCTTTCCTTACAGTTCTCTCCCTGTCGAAGCGCACCCCATGGGATTCGGCTCCCACTCCGCGAAGGAACCCGATGACGCCCAAACCGCCCTCATCAAGAAGCTCCACCACGCCTTCGACACCTTTCACGATGCGACGAAGGAGTACATGACGGCCGTCCGCGGCGTCGACGGGGCGTTGGAGCGCCTCGCCATCGCCTTCCGGGAGCTCTCGCAGGGCGAACTCCCCGACGCGGTGCGGCGTCAGGTCGACGGCTTCGGCGCGGCGGTGGGCGGTCGCCGCTCCGCCTCCGTCACCCGCCGCCCGTCGGACGCGGCGGATTACCCCCTCGCCGTTTATATGGACGACTTCGCGAAACACGTGACGGCCGTCGTGGCCGATCTCCGGACGTCCGCGAAGGCGGCGGGGAAGTCCCTCGACGAGCGCAACGCGGCGGCCGAGCGGTACAACGCGGCCCGCGCCGAGGCCGACCGCGTCGCCACGAAGGACGTGAAGAGGAACCGCAACTCGTCGGAGAACCCAAAGTACCAGAAGTTGGTGCAGAAGCGCGACGCGCTGCGGAAAAAGGCGGAGGAGCGGGAAAAGGAGTTGGACGGCGCCTACCGCACACTCCTCGAGCGGCGGGCGGAGCTCGTCGGGGGGGCAATGCAGTCCATGGGGACGGAGTCGTGCCGGTATTGGAACGCATTTGCGCAGAGTATGCAATTGAGGTAAAAAAACAAATGGGAATGAGATATATATATATATATATATATATAGTTATATATAGTTATATATATGACACATTTGTACCTTTTTTTTTTTTAGAATAAGTGCCTGTGGGAGACGGAATCAAAAAGGGGAGGGAAATTTGGACGGGGAAAAAAAAAAAAAGAAACCACCAAAAACAACACACAGAGAAAAAAGAAAACAAACAAACAAACAAATGACATATTTAAGGACAAAAAGGACTACACAGAAATATATAAAAGAAAAATAGGAGAGGTGAGGATGAAGTATGAATGCTCATGTCAACAATACACCAAAGAAAGAAACGGACACTCCAATATGTTCACAATCAAAAGAAGAGAGAAAAAACATGAGAAAAAAAAAAAGTGGATTGAGGATTTATGAAAAAATGCCTTTAAGAACGCTTTTCTCTTTTTTTAAAAAAATCTTTTTCTGTGTGTAGTCATTTTTTTTTTGAGACCGGAAGGAACAATCCAAAGTAAAAAAAAAAAAAGAACAAAATGTGGAAACGCGATGCGCTTTTTCTATTCTCTATTTTGATTTCAGAAGCTGAATGGCACGAAAGCAATTAATAAAAAAAAACGGATTAGGAAGAATAAATAATTACAACCATTCGTGATGGGTTTATTATGGAGCATTAAAGAATTCTTTGCGTTCTTTTTTTGTTGTTTCTTTTTTCTTACATATATTTATATACTTATATGTATTTATATATATGTGTGTGTCTGTTATTTCAATTTTTTTTTTACCCCGTATTCAACATATGACAAAACTACTTGTCAAAAACGCCGCAAAGCTTATTTATACAAAAACAAAGATCATAGTAACCCCCCCCCCAAAAAAAAATAATAATAATAGTAGAGAAGGAATGATAATGAACGTAAAAAAGAGGATTTATGAATTGTGCTTGAACAACTTTGAAATTGGACGTGTCGTTAAGTAATTCTAAACGAAAAAATACAACGCAAAAAAGGAAAGAAAATCAAAAGTTTTTCAAAAGAATAATAATGGAAATTTCGTTTTCTGTTTTCATTATTTTTTTTTTTGATTATCTTCTGTGATAGTTTCTTTTTCTTTTTTTCAATCTTTTTTTTTTATTGTATTTTTTATTTTATTTCTCGAAATGAATTTTTCATTTATTGCGACGCACCCCACGAGGCGCTTTCAATATGTTTGAGTGAGTATTTATTTTGCGATTTTATTCCGATTTTTGTGTATTTGTAGATTTAACTAATAATCAAAAACAACAACAACAACAACAACAAAAAAACAATCTATGAATAAAAGAAAAATAATATAAAAAGCAAAAAAAAACAGAAGACTATGCAAACAGATCGACATGGCCATTATTGGCAATCGTTTCGTTTCTGTTGTAATACTTTTGAAAGGGTGATGAAAAACAGACGCAAAAGATGATAAAGTGAGGAAAGCAAAAAAGAAAAAAAAGGAAAGGAAAGTGTAGAAAAAAGGAAATGACATAAAAACACACGCCAAGACGTTTTGCAAGGAACATTCGAAAAAGTTGCCGAAAATTTCTACAATTCTTTTTGCTTTGTTAGTTTTTCCTGTTCTTATGTTTTTTGTTGTCTTTTTGCGATTGTTCCCTTCGCTTTGAATCACCCTTTTTTGTTGTACTTGTTTCGAGATTGGACACCTCATCATTTATCCAATACGTTGATGTTTCTTTATATTATGAAAGATATATACTTCTTTATCTTTTGTTTTCTCATTCCTTCATGTGCTTTACTTGCATCGCCGCTTTATACTATTACTTGAATTTCTGTGTGAATGCAATGCTCGTTGTGCACACCATACCTTCACAAACGACAGGTGACATTTTCTGTACTTATTTGTTTGTCTTTTTAGTGTTTTTTGTTTTTATTTATTTTCATTTGGTGTATTTTTGACCGTTCTGTCACATTTATAAAAATATAAATGCCAATAATGAGTTCCTCTATTTACTTTTTATTTATTTACTGGAATATGCTTTGTTTTACACTTTTTTTTTTCTGGACTTTCTTCTTTTTTTTTTTTTGTTTCCAATATATATATATATATATATTCTCGTTCTCTCAACATTTAAAAACATACACACCTTCAAATGTGTGTGTACATACATATTAAATTGATAGTAATATAACCATACGTGTTGAAAGCAGCGAGAAGAGTGCGACTTTGAAGAGAATTATATTTAAAGTAAAGCCATTCAAAGCGAAGCAAAACATTTTTTTTTGTTGTTGTTGTTGTACGAAAACGGGAAAAAAGGTAAATATACGTGCAAAACAAGAAAACCAAAAGCCCCCCAAATACGCCTCCTTACAAGAGCCACATTACAACCAAGCGTTAAAGAACAATACCCACACAACCGAGGCAATTCGTTATCTTCTTCGTTAAGGATATTATTCATACTAACGAGAAGGTCAAGCGGACGCGTATGCCAAGACCTGTTCCATTAGACGACGTCAATGGCGAGATTGACTTTGACGCTCGCCTCGCCACAGTCTCGAATATCAACAAACGCATGGAGGCCGTCAACGCCTTCATGAAGAGTGCGGTGAAGGCGGCACACAACATGGCCATTGCCTATGAAAACGTGGGACACGGCTACACCGACTTCTCCTCCCTCACAACCACTCCCCAAAGTTACACCAAGGCCGATCGCGGCGGGGCGGATGGGAATGCGTTACATAGCGCCGCCAAACTCTTCGCGATGGAGATGCAAAGCATGCGGGAAGGGGAGATCCTCACGGGGTACAGAGATAACATCGAGAACGATGTGATTCGTAAACTCATGACACTTTCCGGTGCGGCCAAATCCACCATCGAGGCGGGACGTCAGGCAAAGGAGAGTTTAAAGGATTACAAGAAAAAATCTCTCCTCGTCGACCGCAAAATCACAAAGTACTCCAAAAAGAACAAACCCATTAGTGAGAGTAAGTTGTACGAAAAACAGGTCACCCACCGCGACGCCGCGAGCCGCAAATGGCACGACAAGCGGACCTTTTTTTACGACCACTACGCCTCCACCCTCTCCCTCCTCGAGTCGACCATGGCGGAGACGATGGCGAACTTCGTGAACATAAGCGGATTTCTCCTCGACGGCATGCGGCGGTGCGTTGGGGGCGTCGGGGCGCTCGCGGCCCAAAAGTATCCCCCATTGGAATCCTTTCTGCAGCCGAAATACACCCAAACGGAGGCGCCGCTTTTGAGTGAGGGGCCGCCAACGGAGACGTCCCGCGGAAAACGTGTGAGTGCGACAAACGGGACCCAAACGGCGGTGCATTACGATCCGATTGAACTCCTCCCGTGCGCGGCGCCGTTGGAGACGGACCCGTACAGCTTCGACCCCCGCGGCGCGACGCCAACGAACTCGTCGGGGGAAATTATGCGCACCATCGCGAGTAACGCGCGATCGCCGCCGTTGACGGGGGAGAAACGGCCGCCCGAGGCGCTTTTGGCGACGGCCCCAAGTGAGGAATCGGCGCATCGAGAGGAAACACAGAAGGAGGCCGCCCCTCTCCCACCACCAATGCCAACGCAGTAGGAGGGGGAGGTGTTTTTTGTTTTTTTGTTTTTGTATTGGAAAGGTGAGGGGCTCTTTTTTTGTTTGGGAAGTATTTGCACGTGTGTCGTGTTGTTGGGGGATTATTTACTAAATTTTTTTTTTTCGTGTTGCTGTTTTATAACGGCTTTTTTTTTTTGGTGTGTGTTTTTTTTTTCCCCCTTTTTTATTTATTTTTGTTATGATGGATTAAGCAACCTTGGGCTGTACTGTTTTGTTTTTGGCGGTGTTTTGGATTTGTTGGTGCTGTTCGTTATTTCTTCCTTTTCTTTTTCTTTTCTTCTTTGGGCTCAATTCATTTTGGATACGGTGCAACACTTTTACCATCCAATCAATCGGACAGAATGCATGAAACAAACAAACAGAGAAAAAAAGAAGGTGAAATAAACGTTTTGCTTTTTGCTTTCTTTTTTTTTTTACTTCATTATTTCTTGCACCGTTTACGGAATGTGCGTTGAAACGCATTAACAGAAACGAATACAGTTCTTTATATTTATAGTATCGCATCACTTTTTGTGAATATGTGCTGTTTGAATATCATTAAGAGAAAGAAAAAGCAAAGGCAAAAAAAAAAAACAATGTAAGAAAGAAAAAGAAAAAATGAGTGGTTAAGCAACAGAAGAAAAAAAAAAAATAAGAAGTGAAGATCAAAAACAGTGCCACCCCTCCCAAAAAAAAAAAAGAAAAAAAAAGAAACGAAAGTGTTAAAGAAAACGAATCACACTGTTTAAGAATAATTGCAAAAAAAAAATGAATTACTTGCGTTTATTTTGTAGACTTCGTCATCCTTATTCTGATGTCTGAAGAGATTTAATGGGTATATCTTTCTCTTTTTTTTTGTGTGTGTGTGTCAAAAGAAAAAAAAGGAAAATGTACAAGAAAAACAAAGTTAACAAAAGGGAAATAACAATACCCATACTCTCTCCTTTTTATACAATCACGAAAAATACGAAACAAAAACAGAGAAAAAAAAATACGAAATCAAAGTTGAAAAGTAACGCGTTAGTTATTAATTGGGTCATTTTGAATGATAGAGTTGGCGTTTTGCCGATTTATTTTTCACATTCAAAAGGAAATGAAGGAGAATATTTTTCTTTTGATTACCCCCCCTTTTTTTTTGTTGTTCCTTCTTTCACTTCTCGACAGTAACTCAACGGAAGAAGAGATAAATGAGAGAGGCGATACAAAAATGAATGAGAAAAATATAACACCATCAAACTCGCAAAACAACATAATTTGACGTTCTTTTTGCACGGAGTTGGGTATTTTTTCTTTTATATATATATATATTTTTTTTTTTTCTGATTGAAAAGAAAGAGGAGGAAGAGAGTAAAAACGACAAATAAAGTGATAATATGTATTTTTTAATTGTGAACACATGACGCACAAACATGAAATTTTGATTATTATTATTATTATTTCTTTTTTTGATATATTCCTAAAAAAAAAAAAGAAAGAAGAGTTGAAATCCCTTTTTTCTCCTTTTATTTTTATTTTTATTTTTCTTCCATGTTTAAACTCAATAAACCAAAACAGAGTTATCCCTTCACGTCCCCCTCCCCCCCTCCAAATCCCCCAAAACAGAAAACCACTCACACAAAAGCAACAAATAATAATAATAATAATATATTATTATTATTATAATTATTATTATTTGTTTTCATTCATGCAGCGCCTTTCCCGTGCACTTCGCAGTTTTTATGTCCCCATCATTGGCTGTTCCTTTCTCCTCGACACCCTCTACGCCTGTAAGTACAGCTCCCACATCGGCACCTGTCACTTACCGTATGTGTATGTGAAGACCGTTCTCTTCTGCGCCTCCGCTGGGGGATTGCGGGAGGTCGAGCGGGAGTACGTGCACGGCCTCATCGAGTGCTTCGTCCCCGCCGGCGTCTCGCAGGAGGAGCAACTCAAACTCGAGCTGATGCACTTCGTCGGCGCCGTCCCGTCCCACGCCGGGGAGGACGCGAAGGAGTCGGAGGCAAATGGCGGAGGCGGAAGTGCGGTGCCGCCGCTCTCCGACGCGGTGACGTCTTTTCTGTCGGGCGCATTACTCCCCACACGTTTGGCGCGAGTGCTGCTGTACGACGCCGTCTCCGCGTGTGTGGCGGATTTGGAGTACAACGACGCGGAAAGAGATCGCGTCGCGTTGGTGGCAATGAAATTGGGGATTCCGCAACACGTGCGGGAGGCGATTGAAAAGGTGGCGATGCAGGAACGACAATTGACGATGCGGAAACGATGGCTACTCATGACGGGAGATGCGACAAACTCTTAAGGGACGGAAAGAGGAAAGATGGAGTGACACAACAGACGTCATCGCAAAGGTGTTATGTTTACTATTCATATTTTATACGCCAGTTTTTTGTTTTTTGTTTTTCGAGATTTGTTTTTGTTGTATTTATTTGTCTAAGCCGTGTGCGTGTCGTGCGTGCATTTTTGAATAGTATTGTTGTTTACTGTTCTTTTTTTCTTTTCTTTTTTACCGCCCTCTAAAAAGAGAAAGGAAATTTCCATTGTGGTGAATGACAGAAAAACGTTAAGTAATGTTTACAATTAATTATAATTTTTTTTTTCTCTAATTATATATATATATATATATATATATATATATATATATATTTGTTTTCTTTTTTATATATTATTTTTTCCTTTTTGTTTGATTTCTTTTTTTTTTTTTGTTAATAAAGGGTTCTCGGGAGAGTGAAGGAGCCATAGTGATCAAATACGACGAAAGACACGGCGTTCGCACTCACTTTTGTCGCTTCTCAAAGGGAAAAATAAAGTATTCAGAATAACAAAGTAAAAAGACGAAAAGAAGCAAAAAAAGAAGAAAAAAAACGACGTGATTAATTGACCAATAGAATATACGTAACATTTAGAAGATAACAAAGAAAGAAAAGCAAAAAACAAAACAGAGAAACATTTTTCTTTTTGTTTTTGATTTGTATATATTAGCGCTAAAGGGAAGAAAAATAGAAGAAAAAAAAAGAATAGATAGAACAGATATAAATACACACACACAAAAAAAAAAGAGGAGATTGAAAAAAACAACAGATTATCTCTCCCACTTTTTTTTTACTTTTCCCATTCTCAGTTAGAAAACCGAAAGAGAGAAGAATACCTTTTTACGATTATTATCATCATTCTTCTTTGAAGTGAGGTGTTCTCATTTACTATTCCTTTCTTTCCCAGACATACACACACCCACATATTTATATTTACATATATATATATATAGAGAGAGAGAGAGAGAAGGAAAGAGGGGCAACGAGTGTACGAAAAAAGGAACGTCTCCCCCTTCCCCACCCCAAACCACGCGTATAGAATGACTGTTGGTCCCCAAATTGTCATACCCATTCTCTCCGTTTGTGGTTTACTATTGGTGATCATCATTGTGGTGTTGATTTACTTATGGTGCCGTGCCTGCCGTTCCCGTCGCGCCAGACACGGGCGCCACACACTCTACCGCGGCTTTACACGTCGTCGATCCTTTGAGATCGCCTCTCTACCCGTCCCCGGCGTTTATAGATCCCCTCTCTTTGTGCAGCTCGAGCCCTCCTTTGACGAGTCCTGTGATGTGCTGGTGGATGTGAGTTACGTCCCCACCATTGGGGAGACCGCCGCGTCGGGGGTGCAACTCCTCGGCAGTGACTCCCACTACGGGGAACACTTTCTGCTTTACAAGGAATCCTTCGCGTTTACGGAACCCGGTCGGTATGTGATACACGCCCACACCGTTTACCCATCCCTTCGCGTGGTTGGCGCGGTGCATCAATTCACATACGACGTCACAAACGCCTCCTCCGTTGAAGGGGGAAGTGGAACGGACCAAACCGTCACCCTCCACGTCCATCGCGGTGCGGCGGATATGGAAAAGCCCTCCCCGCCCCTTCCGCCGCGTATTATTCCCGAAACAGGTGAGGTCACGACCTTCACGCCCATTTCGATTGCCCCCCATGAGGCGAGTGCGACGGCGGACCAAATCCGCTACAGCGTGGACGGCTCACACCCCTCGCTGCTCTACACCGGTCCCTTCACCCTTTCCGTGCCGCCGTTGCGCGGAAAGCGGGGCGGGGCGGAGCGGGTGTCGGTGTGTGTGCGCGCCCTCACTGTTGGGGGGACGGCGCAAACGGTTTCCAGTTCCATTGCGGAGGCCACACTCGATGTGTACGCCGCGGGTCACACATTCTTTGATCCCATGATTCCCTCCCCGGTTGGGCGGGTGGTGGCGAAAGGGGCGGAGTTGTACTTTGATGAGGCGAAACGGCCCCCAAACACACACATTCTGTACCAAATGGTGTTCATTGGGGAGGCGAGGCAAAAGGCGAAGTTCTCCCGACGTCGCGGGACGCTCTATGAGGGACGGCCCGTTCCGCTGGAGGAGGATGTGGCGTTTGTGTACGCGTGGACCTTTCTAGACGGCTCCCACGCCTATGACGCGTCGGGATCCCATCACGTCCGAAGCTCCGCCGCCGTCTACGATTGCGGTAACGCCGACACGTGGCATAGAGGCCCGCGCGATGTGGGAGACGGTGCGCGGGAGAGCCATTCCCTCCCACCGCCTGTGATGTGTGTGCGGTGCAAAGAGATGGAGTTATTCTTTGAGGATCCTCCGGCGGGGGGTATCATTTGTTACACATTGAACAACACGGAGCCGTGTAAACCGGATGCGGCCACCACAAGCGCACATATGGCAGCAATTGGATTTAATGGCGCTACACGCATTCAACAGGAGCGGAAGGAGGCGGAGGCACAGCTAGATACGTTTATTTATAAAGATAATCGCCCCATTTGTGTTACGCTTCTCAAGACAGAGCAGGTGTTTCTGACGGCACGCACGTTTATCCCAATCTCGGATCCCGCGGCCGGCGGGGCAGTCACGGGGTACCGTTTCGGTGAACGCTTCTACCGCGGGTTCTTCTCCAACCTGTAGATTGAAACAATGGCAAAAATAAATACAAGTACTAAAAAGGACAAAAAAAAAAGAAGAGAAACGAATAATGTAGAACAAAAAAAAAAAGTAGAAGGAAAACCAAGAAAAAAAAAGGTTATAGAGTATATCTTTTAGATTTTTAAGTACCTTCGTGTTCCTCCTTGATTTTTTTTATTATTGTTTACTCTCCTTGTTGTTATTATTTCATCGACTTCATGGATAGAGTGAGCTTCTCCTGTTTCTTTCCTCACTTACTGTTGTTGTTGTTTTTTCTGTATGTTATCTGACCCGATTGTTTGGTTGCTTTCATGATGAATGAGTGGAAGGAATTCATGGTGTGACTGAACTTGAATATATATATATATATATATATATATATATATATATATATATATATATATATAAATATTTTATTTCTAGTAGGTGTGTGTGTCCTTTCTCTGTTTCGTCTATTTGTTTGTGTTTCTTGGCGTACCTTGTGTTTTTGTTTCCATTTTTGTATCTTGTGCTTAGCCATGGATTACGCAACAAAGGACAAGTTTTAATGCTGGAGTGAAACTTCATACATTTGAAAAAGACCCCCCCCCAAAAAAAAAAAAAAAGAAAAAAAAACAGTTTAAATGCAAATATGTATATGCATGGTCAATTATATTGATTGTTTCGCATAATTATTCTATATTCTATGACATCCTGTAATGGATCATTGATCTTTTCATGAATTTCTTATTACTATTATTACTTTTCCTTTATTATTATTATTCTTATCTATAGCTAACAACTTGTTAAGTATGCTACGGAAGGTTCTCTCGAGGGCGGCCTTTCCCAAATCGACCGCGGTGTTACCGTTATCTCACAAACCCGTGAATGGCAAACCAAAAAAAGGGGCCAAGGCCCCGAGTGGGGATCGCGTGTTAGCCCTGGACTTGTCCTCTGAAACCGATAAAACCGCTCCGTTCGGCTTTAAAAATGAGGTTGGACAAGTCGCGCTTGACACGACGCAGCGACGCCTTTACGCGGGTGGGATTGGGCCCAAAACCTCCGTACGGGATTACCGGACCGCCTTAACGAGTGCCGTGCGAGAGGCGCAGAAGATGCAAGCCTCCGCCCTTGTGCTCGAGAGCCTTCCAGAGAATATGCATACGATGGGCGATCTCTTTCAGCCGCCCAAGCCCCTCACCGCGACGGAAATCGCGGAGAAGACTGCCTGTTTCGCTGTGACAGCCGCCTACAAGTATGATCGTCTTAAAACCAAGAAGAGTGAAAATCTCAGCACCAATGAGAAACAACAACCGTTGGGACTGTACGCTTCCTCCAGCGTGGCAGAAGCCATTGAGCGTGGGAATACAATTGGCGGTTGTGTGAATGACGCCCGTAATTTGGGTAACCTGCGCGAGGATGAGGGGACCCCACAGCTTTACTGTGAATGGATTGCAAAGGAACTTGTCCCACTGGGTGTGAAGGTGCGAAATGTTATTAAAGGCAATCGTCTGGAGCGGGAAGGGTTGAATTTGCTCTACAATGTTGGAAAAGGCGCACGTCATGAACCCCACCTCATTGTTGTCGAGTACATTGGTGACCGCCGCAGTAGCTCCACAACCGCACTTGTCGGAAAAGGCGTCACATTTGATTGCGGTGGTCTCAATTTGAAACCTTTTGGCTCCATGGAGACGATGCATTTGGATATGATGGGGGCTGCCACAGTTTTGGCAACCATGAAAGCCATCGCCACACTTGAACTTCCAGTGAATGTGGTCGGAGCAGTCGGACTCGCGGCGAATGCGATTGGGCCGAATAGCTACCACCCATCCTCCATCATCACAAGTCTGAAGGGCCTCACCGTGGAGGTCCTCAACACCGACGCGGAGGGCCGACTCATCCTCGCCGACGCCCTCACCTTTGTGCAGAAGGACGCCAACGTGGAGAAGGAGGTGAACACTGTGATTGACCTCGCCACACTCACAGGGGCCATCCTCGTCGGCCTCGGTAGTCACCGGGCGGGGCTCTTCAGTAACGATCTCACCCTCGCCCAGCACCTCATGGCGGCTGGTCGAATGAGCGGGGATGAGTTGTGGCCCATGCCCATCGCGGAGGAGCACCGAAAGGCCATGAAGGGCGGCATCGCCGACCTCGTGAATGCGTCCAATGGACGAGAGGCGGGTTCCTGCACGGCCGCGGCATTCCTAAGTAACTTTATCGAAGAAGGTGTGCGGTGGGCTCACTTGGATATTGCCGGGACGGGAATGGGTGGGGATAAACCAAAGGGTTTTAACCCCGCCGGAGCCCCGGGATTTGGCGTTCAGTTGTTATTGGATTACTTTGGTAAAAGCGCTGTGGTGGTGAAGGAGCCAGAGACAAATGTGTTCAAAAAGAGTGTAAAGAGATCAAAGAAGTGAGTGTGAAGGTGCTATAAAATGACATACCGAAAGAAGAGGGAGCTATGGGTTAGAGAAAAGCAAAAAACGAAATCAGCATCAAACAAGCAACCAATAGACATAAAGGTAAAAAGGAACAAAGAAAAAAAGAAAATCAAATAGAATTAATGAGCAGGGAAGGGAGGGGGAAACAAGTAAAACAAAGTAAGAATTGTTGTAAATGGAATAGGTATGTGTGGAAACACTTAACAACAGAATTACACAAATGACACAAAGAAGGGGGGTTGGGGAAGGGTGAATTCGCGATTAAAAAAAAGGAAAAATAACAAGACCCATAGACCCATACACATTAAAAAAAAAATCTTTCTCTTTCTTTCTTTCTATAATCAAAAATACATATTTTGCATATATTTTATCGCATATTTTTTTTAAAATTAAATTTTCTTGTTCCCTTTGTTTTTGCTCATGTTATTACCATTAGTATTTTCCAAATTGTTTTTTTTTTTCGCTTTTTTTTTTTTGTTGTTGTTGAACATTTACACATTTTGTGCTGTGTATGAACGTATACCTTTAATGGCAATGCCAATAAAATGAACTCTTATTCATGTTTATTGATAGAGATGGGGAAAGAACCATATATCTCACCTGCACGCTTCAAATGGGCGAGCTTTGTTTTTTGGCGTTTTCTTGACCCTCTCTTTCGAACCCACTTCGGTTTTTATCGTCGAAAGGTTGCTGTGGATCGCTATCTTGAGAAAAAAGGCATCTTATTGAACATCACAGTAGGTCTGACTTTTGGGCTAACTCTGTACTTCACATTAGTCTCTAAATTTCTGCTCCCACCGTCTGTTTCGTCGGGTCACACAATGGAGGAAAACGCCAAGCAAATTTTACGCGTCATGAAATACGACACCACAAGGGAGTTGCCGGCGTTTCTTTTGATACGGGCAAAGCGTGAGATTGTCAGCCGTCTTCACGCCGCCGCAGACGTGGCAGAGGTCAAACGACAGCGGGAGGAAGTGGCGAAGATCAAAGAGCTCATTCAATCCATGCAGTCCGAGCAAACAAGAACTGGATAGAGTTTCTCCTTTGGCTAATGTTGTTGGGGAATGATATGCAGGAATCCAAGTTTACACATATATACATACATATATTTCATGTATATATGATCTTGTTTGTTTGAATATCATATTTTTTTTTTTTGGAATTTTGGAGCCCTCGTACATCTTTTCTTTTCTCGATTTGGTCTTATCTTTTCTTTTTCCTCTTCTTTCGCTCTCTCTTCTTTTTTTTTTCTTTTTTTGGGCCTTCTCTCTTTTTGCACTATATTCCCTTGGGCTGTATAGGTCTGTTCCTGTCTCGTTACAGTCATGCTGACGACCTCAGGGCTGGCACCACTACTCACGCACGGGTCTGGCAATACAATTGCCATTCCTACGCGCCGTCTACAAGTTTTGGCGTATGTTCTTGCGGAGACTAGTAGCGCGGCGACTCTTCTTGATGATTATGTGCGTGCCGTTCTGAACATCTCCCACCGTCTGATTGCCGCTTGGCATAGTATTGCTTTGGCCGCCTCATCCCCATTTCAACAACGGCATCATCATCATACTCGTCGGCGACGGGGTGAGAATTCGAGATCTCGAAATACGTCACCGAGTGTATCTGATAAGGTGCGATGGAATGAGTCCTCCAACTACCACGAGGACAAGGCGGCGCGTCATGTGGAATTCCTTCGCCGCGTTGTTGTTGGAGCCCTCTTTCAGCAGTTTCTGCACGTCGCGGTGGAGGCGACAATGAGAGATCTTGTATTGGAAGAATACCTCGGTTCTGCACTCCGCGACGACGAAAGCCGCTTTTCCGATGTTTCCAATGAATCCGAGAAGAAGGAAGTAGATGAGGAAGAGGAGGAAGAAAGAGAAGAACGAAAGGAGGAAATGAGGAAAGAGAAAGAGAGAGGGAAATTACTTTCTGGTGGACCATGGCGACAACGACATAAACGGCGACGGCCATCAGAGCGTGTCTTGCAGCGCGCACTCTCCACGTCCGTCTCCTCTCCTCTTCCGGGTGGTCAGCCCGATGCATCCCCTGTGACGTTAACGCTGCGTCATTTTATGCGTGCCGCATTACTTCTTAACCCAACTGCATGTGCTCTGGATCTTATGTCGCGTTGCCTCATTTACGCCCTCAATGTGCGATCTGTCGATGACGAGTTCAGCCCTGAATGTACTGCTGGATCATCAGAAGGGGAAAAGGGACTTTTTTACGTCATGGTCGCCAGTCGTGCGGTGGGTCCTTGCGTGCACACCGTGCCGTGTTTTGGTAATCGCAAATTCTTCTTTGTCCGCTGCGACTATGAGGGAGAGGACAAGTTCGACTTGCCCCACTATCCAACCTCGTCAGGGTCAAGGCGCGGCGGTGAGGAGGACAAGAGAGTACGTAAACAAGAGCAAAAAGCAAAATCGGGATCGAAAGAGATGGGGGAGGAAAAGGAAAAGGATGAAGATGGGATGACATTTGGGCCTGGAGTGGAGTTCTGGGGTGGGACAATGCGAACGTTAGCTCATGCGTTACCAGAGATACGGCAAACGAACTCCGCTGTTCGTACCCGTGGAAATGGAGCTGAGGCGTCACTTACGTTACATGCGCAAAAGCGGCACCAAACTATGCACTTCTCCAGATTGCAATCAAACAACGACGTCTCGCAAACATCCTTGCTTGAGCCAACAACAAGAGACATACATACACACCAACAACACACATTACCCGTAAATACCTTTCTGAAGGAGGATGTGGCGCTGGAAGGGGATGCTAAAGAGTCTGAGAGCTATTATCCCCTTGACGATGCCGAGGATGATGATGCGGAGATGGGGCGACGTTGGTTTGTGATGCATGCGATGCGTTGCAGTGCGGCGGGAGCTTTTTTCAGTTATACTGCTGGAACTTGGTGTGACACCAGTGACGGAGGGGCCGTCACGCGGACGGACCGACTTCTTACAAAGGGCGCCGCGGATACGTCCTTCTCACAAGATGAACGTTCCTTTAACGCGGCTTTCCAGCAGGCCATTTTGATCCCCCCCAACGCTGGACATGACACGCGACACAGAGTAAGTGAACCGGAGGTATATATCTCTCCACAAACGCCGCAGACGGCGGGAGAAACGGCTTTTGCGGAGGAACTCTATGCACGTGTGGCCTTTTGGTGCGCGAAGGGACAACCGCGACGGCTTTACTATGATCCTGCTGTGGCTAATTGTGCGTCGCATGTGACGGATGAGGTACATGCACAATTTTCTGCAAAAACAACATCGGCGGCGCGGACGACATCAAATCTCACCCCTCTTGAAACGTATGATGAGATGAATGAAGGTGTCTTTCCCACTCCCCGTGACCCGACGGCGGCGATGCCTCTCAAGTTACTTTTTACTTCTATTGGGACGATTCAATTCCGTCCAGTTCCCCTTACTCCTTCGGCTAGTTCGCCCGGTCAAAGTCAACTCCTGCATGCCCTCACAGAGTCTACGGAGGTTGTTGTGTGTGCTGTGCGAGAATCTCGTGCGCACCGCTCTTGGCACGATCGTGGCTGCCATGGTAAAAGACACGGTATGAAACTGAGCGATGGAACGCTCTCTGAGGACGGCGGTGATCCGTTTTTGTGTGGTCACGTGGATGGCATTATGGCTATGGCCGTGGTGCATTGGGCACAAGGTGAGGTCCTACCTACCATAAGTGAGGCAGGGAGTAACTATGAGCCGATAAAGAGGAACATCAAAATGGATAATGGCAATAATAATAATGGCAACAACAACAACAACGACAAAAGCGATAGTGGGGGAAACAGTAATAATACAAATAACCCTCCGAAGAGTGATGTGGATGTCGAGATTACACGACGACGGTCTCTGACCACACGCGAGTGCCATCAACGACGGAGCGAGCGATTAAAGATGGAATTCCACCTCTCCCGTTCTCGCCGCCTTGACGTACTTCTCCTGGATGGGCGTTGTGGTAAACCCATTGTGGCTCTCACACTGCGTCACCCAAGCTTGGAGACACCTACCCCAGGAGACTGCCTCGTCCCGGACACCACATTTGAGGTGAGTGAGTTAAATGTGTACGTTGCCCCATTACTACGTCACTTGCGAAATGAGAAAACGGTAATGGTGGATTTGGATCGAACCCTTGTGGATAATGCGGTTCTGGTACGCGATAGCAGAACCGCGTTACATTATGAAGCATGTGCACATATATCATACTCTATTGGCCCATCCATGCGCACGGAAACCGTATTCCTTCGACCACATGTTCGTGCTTTGCTCCGCTGCCTACATGTGGAATGGGGAATTCCGCTATTTCTAGTAACCAAATCGTCGCGCCGTCGGGTGGAGGCGATTTTGTCACAGCTCCTCGACCCGCACGGGGAGCTTTTTTCCCCTACCAATATTATTACAGCGGAGCAGTTACTCAGTTGGCAGTCTGGCTCCACCGACGTGGCGGAGGCGGAGGTGCAAAAGGACATCACGATGTGTATGAAATCGATTCGGGATGTGTTGCGCGCGCGTTGGCAGACCGCTGTCCTCCCGTCTCTTCCCACCACGTGCAGTGTGGCCGTCCTCGATGACGCGCCGCAAGTGTGGGTGTCATCGGATTGGCCTTCCACCGTTCTCGTCGCCCCCTACACCCTCGACCGGGTGGATCCAATGGAATACTTTGGTGCAAACGGCATCATCTCCTCTAACCTCCTTTCCGCGCTGTACAGTCGCCGGTGTGTGGTGTGCGTGGCGCCGAATTGCCGCGTGGGGGGTGAGGAGTTGCGGGATTCCATTTCCTCCTCGACAAGCGCGTCCATCTCCGCCTCGGCCGAGTTGCGTTCGCCGCTTTTGCGGGGAGTGGGGGGCGAAGGGGAGGAACTCGTACGCGCCTCGGAGGCGGTGGTCGAGGAGGACATATGCGAATGGTCGGAGGAGGAGGAGTGCAGCGGATGGGCACGAGAAGATGTGGAGGTCATCACGCCACTTTAGTGATATCTGACAGTGTGTGTGTGTGTGTGTGTCAGTTTCTGCTTATTCTCTTTTTCTCTAAATAGTAGTATAGATTTGTTTATTCAATCTTTTTTTTTTTTTACCCTTATCCAGGTTGTTGCTGTGTCCTCTATTTGGCCATATTTCTATTTTTTTGTTGTTGTTGGAGAGAATTTTTTGTTTTTTCCAATTTTTCTTATTGGATTTCGTAGAAATCGAAGTTAAAAAAAAATTGTTTATTACATATGGAATTATTTATGTTATAGTTTCTTTTTCCTCCTTCTTCTTTCTGTATCTTTTTTTTATTGTTGTCGGTTTACGTGTGTTGTCCCTTTGTTGCATCCTGTGTGAGGTATATATATATATATATATATATTGTAAAGTTTAGATAAACTAGAAATGAAGAATAAATATGACTTGCCTGAGCGGGTGCGTTGGTACCACACTCTTTGGGATATGCGAGACAACGCTTTTCGGACTGTTTTTCTTACTAGCAAACGCCGACAATGGCGCATGTTTTGGAAATACGAAAGCCACTTGGTTTATGAGCGTGCCATTATGGGATTTATTGTGGCGTCAGGTTTGTTTTTCTTATGCAACACAGATCTCGCATTGGCTCTCTTCCGGCTACCCACAGAAGATGTGAATGAGTTGCTGAAACAAGACGTGTGGCGAAAGTATCGGAATGAGATGAATGAACGAAAAGATCAGGCAAGCAAGATGCTGGAGGATTCAAGCTTTATTTACAACAAGAATAAACCATATGAAAGTTAACGGGAATGTAATGGGAATGTCTGTAGTATTTGAAGTAATAATGAAAAAGAAGGAATATATATATATATGCTGTTATCATACAAAGAAGAAGGAGCAATTCAAAGAAAAAAAAATTCAAAAGGATCTTTTTGTGTTCAACTTGTTTTTGTATTATTTATTCTTGTGAAGCTTTCACATTTGACTATTTTATTGTTGTTGTTTTTTGTTGTCTCACTGGTGCTTTATTCCATCCCTCAAAAAAAAAAAAAGGCAATGAAAGAGAAAAAGAAAAGCTTTTTTTCTTTTTTTTTTGAAATCAAACACTTTATTTTTTGTATTCTCTATGATATTGACATTGTTATTGTGCATTTTTTTTTTCTCTGTGCTTTCTTACATATTTACCCTTTTTCACCGTATCAATAGCGTGTCGTTTTTTTTTTTTTCGTTGTCTTTCTGCTTTGCGCACTTCTTTGTGTATATTTTTTCATTTTCTTTTCTTGTAATGATGGCATGTCCTTTATGCGTTAGTTGCAGCATTACTTAAAACACACACGAGAAAGTGGGAAACAAAAAAAGAGGTAGAGAGGAATAGAAGGTTAAGAAAGGAGGAAACGATATAAACATATACTTTACTTACAGAAAAGTATATATATATATATATATATATATATATATTTACATATATTTAAATATTCACGTACACCTACGCTACCAAGAAAACAACAACAACAACAAAGAAAACAGCGGAGAACATAAATGGCCATTTCTCGTTTTCGCCATACACAGTCCTCCGCGGCGCGGATGGATAAGCACTTTCTTAACATGAATCCCACCGGCGCCATTTGGGACTGCAGCAACATGCTCGCGTGCAATGAGCACTTCGTTGCCGTGCCGTGGTCCCAACTCGGCAGCACGGTGGTGATGCGTCATGGGGATTACGGACGCATGGCCCCAAACCCTCCCATTCTTCTCGGACAGTCCGGTCCGATCATCGATCTCGCCTTCAACCCGTTTGACCCGTCCAAGCTCTTCACGGCGAGTGAGGATGGCACCATTATGGGATGGCACATTCCAGATGACGGACTCACCCAGAACTGCGCGGATCACATGGTGCACCTTCAAGGCCACTCCAAGAAGGTGGGAATCATCAACTTCCACCCGAGTGCGCGCAACGTGCTCGCCTCCGCCGGGGCCGACATGCTCGTTAATGTGTGGGATGTGGAAAGCGGTAAGGCGGGGGAAGTGTTGCGGTGCCACAGCGATCAAATCATGTCCCTCGACTGGAACCTCGACGGCTCCCTCCTCTGCTCCACCTCCAAGGATAAGAAGCTTAACATTATGGACCCGAGAAATGGGGACATCGTCATGTCTGGCAACGCCCATCAAGGGGGGAAGACGCAGCGGTGTGTGTGGGCAAAGCGACCCAATGTGATTCTCACCTCGGGTTTCAGTAAGATGCAGAGCCGACAGTTGATGATGTGGGACGCACGCCACATGGACGCCCCGCTGCAAACGGAGGAGTTGGAGCAGACGAGCTCCGTCATGATGCCCTTCTTCGATGAGGACACCAACATCCTCTACATTGGTAGCCGAGGTGAGGGTGGGATTCGCTCCTTTGAGCTGATGGATGGCAAACTCATCCCATGCGCCGCGTACGCCTCGACGGAGGCGCATAAAGGACTGTGTGTGTTCCCCAAATGGTCTCTCGACACGCGGCAGTGCGAGATCGCCCGCTTCTACGCCCTCACCCCGCGCAGTCTCTACACCATTCAAATGATCCTCCCCCGCAAGCAGGCGGACTGCGAGCTGCAGGCCGATGTGTATCCCCCGACCTTCGCGAACCAGCCGGCCCTCGACGCGGCCGCGTACTTTGGCGGCGCGTGCAGTGCGCCGCTTGTGATGGACATGCACGCCCTCTTCGACGGCACGCCGCTCGCCCCGATGGCGCCGCAGCAAACCCTCACGTCCGCCTCGACGCCGCCCTCCGCCCCGCGCGGGTCGGCGGCGCAACACGCGGACCCGATGGCCACACACTTGTCGCGCGCCTCACCGGGCAAAGAGGAGGGGGCGGAGGGCGTGGCGCCGCTCATCGCGCAGCTGCGGCGGCAACAAGGGGAGGTGCAGCGCTGCCGCGAACGATTGGCGGAGTTGGAGCGGGATATGATGGAAACGGTCGAAAAGATCGGCGCGATGGCGGCGGAGTTGGTCTTATAACGAGTCTATTGCCTTCATTGTATGTATTTGCGTTTTTTGTTTGTTTGTTTGTTTTGGTTAAGGAGAAAATTGTTTTTGTTGTTTCTTTGTGTATACACGTTTGAAAAAAAAGGAAAAATTGAGAGGAAGAGAAAGGAAAAAGGCAAAAAGTAAGAGAATATATATATATATATATATATATATATATATATATATATATATAGGAGGAGAGATGTGCAATTGCTTTTTTTTTCCTGTTTTTAAAAATTTATTCTTCTCTTTCTTTATATATGTTTATCAGTTACTGCGTTCTCATTTATATCTTTGTATTTGTGCTTTTACCTACCCAAACGGGTATGAAAAAGTCGCTGTATCATCATTTGTTTTTTTGGATTTATTTGCTAGACTATATATATTTATATATATATATATACGAGGAGAACGAAAAAAAAAAAAGAGAATAAATAAAATGAAAGATCAAAGCAATAACAAGAATTGCATTAAAAAAAACCAGAAAGTGTACCGTTTATCGTTTGTGTGGCTTCAAGTTTTTGAAAATCTTTTATATTTATATTTATTATTATTATTATTGTATTGACGACATTTATCTACAAAAGGCGTCAAAGCGGGACTTCACTGTCAGAGAAGAGGAATGAAAAAAAAAAGAAAAAAGTTCTGCAAAAACAGATAAGAAAAAGAAAAAAAGAAAGAAAAAAACAACCTTAAAAAAAAAAAAGGAGGGCGTGAACAACGAAAATTGAGAAGGCACAAACAAAAAAGAAGATTCAAGGAGGACAAGAGCGAAGGAATTCCTTTTCCACTTTTGCATTTCCGATTTCCTCAGTAGACCTTTCGCCTATGGAGTGTGTGTGCGTGTATCGTGTGCGGAGTGAGAGAATTGATCAACAAACGTGTGCCTTATTATATACATTTGTATATGTATATGTTAATGTCATCCTTTCATGATCGATTACTAATCTTTATATATGTTTATATATATTCTCACAGTGTCGCATAAATTTACATATTTTATATCTTTCTATGTGGGTGATTGTGTTTCGGGGAAGGTTTTTGATGAGTACTTTTAGATGAGGCTCATTATACCCTCTTTAATTTTTAATTTTTATTTTTGAGGATTCTTTAGAATTATACATGTGCATTTTCATGAGCCATTTATGTACTCTTTCAGGTAGCCGATCATATCAATCTCTTGCTTTTTGGACTTTTTGTTCGTTTCTTTTATTATTATTATTTGTTCACCCCCTTTTTATCAACCAAACAACCCCATACATGAAAAAGATAAGTACTTCATCACGTATATATATATATATATATATATATTTTCAATTATATATATACATATTATTCCTTGATTGTTAGGGTTGTGTGTGTGTGTGTGTGACAGAGCTCCTTTTCTTCGCGTTTCTATGCATCATTTACTTTCCCCCAAAACCGCCCGTCACGCGCGTCTCTTTCGCCTCGCCCAATCCCTCTCCGCGCGCGGCACACCCGGCGTTCCCAAAACAGATGGCGAACGTCTCGTTTGGGTCAACGCGCACATTCGCCGTGACGCGGATGTCGCCCTCTCCCGAGAGGAGGAACGTCTTCGTGAGTCGTCAATTCCCCTCGAAATGGGCGAACACGCCTTCACACACAGCGCGCAGGCCACCCATGGCAATCTGTTTCACTTCCGGGAGTACCCGATGTACCCGGGCGAGTACATTCCCGCCGAACACCGCGCGCTTTCCTCCCTCCGCGACGGCCTCCGCCTCGACCTGAGCGCGCAGTCCCTCAAGGAGGCGTGGATGCGCGTGCGCGGGGTGTACTTCAGCTCCGTCGAGGATTACTACACCGCCGTCGATGGGATTGACGCGGAGCAGTTAGGGGAAGTCCTCGCCGCCCTCTTTCCCGAGTTGAGTGCCTACGAGTCAAAGGCACTCGTGCAGCGTACGTTGGAGGCGTTAAGTGCGCCAATGAATACCCCGGCGCGGCAGTTGGGTCGTGCCATATCGGCAGAAGCGGTTGGGCTCGACAACGCGCCCGGGCATTACACGAACTTTCTCGAATGGATGGGACGCCTCACGGAGACGCGCGCGTTTAAGACGGAACACGCCCTCTTTGAGTTTAGTCGGCGTAAATTCAACCGCGACGATGTGCGTGTGATGTTTGAGAATTACAATCTCATGAGTAGGGCCACGCTTTTGACGGATAGCGCGGACAGCTACAGTCACTTCTACGCGGTCTTAAAGGACTTTGCGCGAAAGGTTGCCGGGGAGGACACGCGGCATCAGATTGGTGTGCGCATTGACGAGGCGGAGGTGGACCCAGCCACAGGCATCGCCGTTGGACGCGGTGTGGCGGATGGGGAGAAGTACCAATTCACCGCACTCATTCGAGAAAATCGAGATGGAAATGGTTCCATAACGGTGATGGGAAAACCGCTCTATCGGGTGTTGGATGATAAGGCATGGCTCATGGAGATGGTGTTGATGCCATTTGATGAGGCTAATCTTAACTATAGGGAGTTTGATGTGCATATTGTGTCGGAGGGACATGCGATGCCTTCAATTGCAAATGAAATTGCCGCATTTGCGTTACGCATGGCTGTGGCAAATGCGATTGTGCGACTTCTTCCGCTCACACGTATTCCATTGAAGAAATCCGGTCTGCTCTCCGTTGACCGACGTCGTGAACGGGGACAGTTTCCGGGATATCTCGATGGAAAGAAGACAAAGAGAAGATTCGCCAAGCGTTAGAAAGGGAAACAAAAAGTGTGAAGAGACTTATTTTTTTCTTTTTTGCAACTTACACTGGCGCGCACACAAAAAGGTATTTTTTTTTTCTTGTTGTTTCTTTGTTATGATTATGATTATGATATTATTTATGGTTCCCGTTTTTTTAGTTGTTGAATATACATGCGTTTGTGTGTTTTTCTTTGCGTATTTGTATCAGATTTTTTTTGATGTCTGTGTGTGTGTGCTTAAAAGGAAGCAATAATAACTCAAAGAAAAAAGGAAAAATACGATACCCGTCTCAAGAAGGTCTAAAAAAAAGAAAGAATTTGATGCTTTTTATTACGCATAGCAAATGACACTGTGTCGTTGTAATACATTATTCTAAGCAAATTTATTTTTTCTTTTTTTTTCTAAACATCTCTGCTTATTTACACATGTATACTTTTTTTATGTTTTTGAAAGAGGTATTTTTATTAGCATCCATGTTTCTTCTTGTCTTGACAGCAATTATTTGGGGGACGACAAACCCACTGTTGAAGCAATACAGCAAAGGTATGCCGCCAGGGTCTTCTTTTGTGGATGATATTCGTTTCCTCGCCTCTCGCCCAAAGTATTTAGCGGCTCAACTTGTCAATCTCAGCGGATCCGTCTTGTTTTTTATGGGATTACGAAGCGTAGATGTGGCGGTTGGAAGCATCGTCGCCAATGCGCTCGCATTTGTGATTACAGTGTTAGTGAGTGTTCTCGTATTTGATGAAGGGGCGTTGCGCCCACGAACACTGATTGGTGGTGGATTAGTTGTGGTTGGCACAGCCATATGTGGTCTCTCAGCCTCATTTGATTCGTAACGAAAGTGCTGTGACGAAATTCCCCCCCTCCCCCTCCTCCAAACAAACAAGCAAAAGAAGAAACAATAAAAGAAGATTGATAGTTCGTGTATTTGTGTATTAGTTTTTTTTTTTTGTTTGATACTGACAATTAGATTGTTGGAATGCTATTTAAAACAAAAAAAAATTGTTTGTTGAGGTACGCACGTATGATATCTGTGATTCAATATATATACATATATACTTTTTTTTTTGTCTCTTTGGTTTTCTAACCTATAATTATTACTTTCACATATGTACGCGTGTGTAAACATGCTTGAGGATCTTTTACAGATGGGGTTGAGACGTATTGTTTCCCCGCGTCGTTGGTCTGAGATGAACCATGTCGAACACCCGCCGTTGATGATGAAACAGCTCTTTCAAGCGGTGTGTGGTGGACTTCGTTGGATTGAGGCAAACGAAATGGCCGTTCACATCGCCACGCGTGCGGCGGAAGAGGGCTATCCGTGCTCCTCCACGGTGTCTCATGCGTTGGGTGTGGCAAAGACCAAAACATCCAAACCCTCTGCGCGTTCACGTCGTCGCAAGATAGCATCCATGTCCAAACCCCCGACTTTAGCGTTAACGAGTTCCTCTTCCTCTTCTTCCTCCTCCTCCTCCGTGCCGATGGATGCGTTGACGCTGACTGGGCTCCCTGCGCTTGGGGCCGCCCCGTCCCGTCGGCTTATTACGTATGATGTGTTGGACTGCACTTTGGGTGGCGGGTATCACACCGGGGCGGTGCTGCACAACGGCGCCCCTTTTACGCGCGTCGTGGCATTGGACTGCGATGCGGCCGCCCGTCCCATTGCGCGGACCCTCGCCGAGGAATTCGGCCCCGACCGTCTTCGTTTCTTCCTCTCCCCTTTCTCGGAGGCGAAGTCCATGTTTGGCGAGCGTGCCTTTGATGCGATCATGCTCGATCCTGGCCCATCCCACACGCAGCTGGCGGACCCATCCCGCGGCTTTGGTTGCCTCGACGTGGACGCGGAGTTGACGCACGATTTGGATATGCGTTACGGCCCCCATCACGCCCTCTCCGCCCTCGCCTACCTCAACACCGTCCCCCAACACGCCCTCGCCCACACATTGGCCGCCCACCGCCTTCTCACACCCCCGCAGGCGATGCGCATGGCGCGGGCGGTGCGGCGCGGACGTCCGTTTGGAAACGCGCGGGACGTCTGGAACTGCGTCGAGGCAGCGGGCCACGGGATGCCGGAGGACGGATGGCACACCCAACGGAGTCGACGCAAGACGCCCATGTCATGGAACCTCCTCACCACACTGCGCTGCATCGTGAATCATGAGATGTATGAGCTGCGGCAGGGGCTGGAGCAGGCGATGCTCATGCTGCGCCGAGATGGGCGCCTCATTGTTTTTACGCGAATTCCATGGGAGGAGGAAATGGTGCGGCAAACCATCGACGCCCACCCCCACGCACTGCTGTGCTACATGGAGGAGGTGCCGCTGGCGGATGTCGAGGCACACGGGTTTACGCGCCACACAAAGATGTGGGTCGCCACAAGAGTGAGGGAGTCCGCGTTTGCGCTGAAAAACGCGACCGGTCTGACAGAGGAAATGGTGCGGGAGAGTTCGGTGCGGTGGATGAGTGAAATGTACGCGGGGCAGACACACGGATTCCCCGCGCATAATCTCACATTTGAATCCTTCGAGCCAAGGGAACGACGGGTGATGGAGCGGAACAAACGACCCCCACCATTAGATTTTGGCCTCGACGATAAGTGAGAGGGGGAAAGGTTTTTTTTTGTTGTTGTTGTTGCTGTTTGTGGTGTGTGTGTGTCTATATGCATCTTCTAATGCACTTTGTAAAATAAAATCGACGAAAACAAAAAAGAGCAGAACAACAACAACAACAAGAACAAAAAAAAAAAGACTGAATGATTGTGAAAGAAAGGTAGAAAAAAGAAAAAAAGAAGAAGTGATGTCCATCTATTTTTTTTTTTTTTTTATGCTATTCATATTTTTTCACTTTTTCTTTTTTGAGACTTACACATATGTCTTCAAGAATTGCACATGTTTATATGATATCTTTTCATCTTTTTTTATTTTTATTTTATTTACCATATAATTAAAAAAAAAGGTGGAATCATATGTTATTGCCGTTGCTTTGGTTTTAACAGTAACCGCACCAATTCACTTCTACTTTTCTAAATAAATTTATATATGTATTCTGTTTAGTTTGATGTCCGAGTTGTTAGCGGCGTTTATTCAACGGCACGGATCGCGTCGTTGTGTCTTTCTCACCGGCGCCGGTTGCAGTACGGAGAGCGGTGTGCCGGACTATCGCGGCCCGAATGGTCTTTACCGCCGCCCAAACTTTAAACCCCTTACCATGCAAGACTTCATGAAGAGTGAGTTTGAACAGAAGCGGTATTGGGTGCGCAGCATGTTGGGCTATTCTTCCATGAGTGGGGCGAGTTGCAACGCGACGCATATGGCCCTTTATGAACTCTGCCGTGTCGGTGTGGTTTCACGTCTTCTCACGCAAAACGTGGATGGACTTCACCATCTCGCCGCACACGGCGGAATCGGTGATGCGGCGGAGTCGGCATATGTGAAGTACACACACAGTAACTACGGCCTCCAGGAACTGCACGGCAACATACATCAAGTCATCTGCACCCAATGCGCCCATGTTACCCCGCGACAGCAATTACAACGCCGTCTTCAAGCGGCTAATCGTGCGTTATATGAAACCCACGCGTTGGATGTGACGGCGTTGCGCCCCGATGGCGATTACGAGGCACCGGCGTCGGTGGTGCATCAAATCCAATTGCGTTACTGCGAGCAGTGCGGGGGACGACTTAAACCGCATGTCGTCCTCTTTGGTGAGAATGTGCCCCCGCAACGGGTGCGGGAGGCATTGGAGATGGTGCGTGCCGCCTCGTGTTTGGTTTGCCTCGGCACTTCGCTGCATGTGTTTAGTGCGTATCGGTTTGTGTTGGCGGCGAAGGAGTGCGGTGTGCCCGTCGCAATCGTGACGGCGGGGGCAACACGCGCCGATGGGGCGGAGGATTTAAAGATTGACACACAAAGTACGGCGGAGATTATGCGAGGCGCGGCGCGGTTATTGACGGGATGGGATGTCAAGTAAAAACCGCTTTTCTCCATTCCATTGTGCCCGTTTTTGTGTTTTGTGGAGATTTTTTGGGGTGATGTGGCGTTTGGCTGCGGTGGTGTTTTTTTATTTTTTTATATTATTTATTATTATTCCTCTCACGTTGTTAAAAAAGCAGAAAGGGAATTTTTTTTTTTAGTTGCACTCACTTAGGCATCTACTTCTGTAGACAAGCGAACTTTTGGTGTTCTTTTTTTTTTTTTTTGAAAAAATGAAATTATTTTCCGTCTTAAACATCATATTGGAAAGAATATATATGTTTATGCGCACTTTTCTCACTTCCTTTTTTTTTCTTTTTTTTTTTTACGTCACACAATGAAATATGTGTTACTCATTTGCCTCAATAATGAAAACAAAAAGAAAAAAAAAGATTTTAAAGCACGAAAACTTTCAATCACAACAAGAGAAAAAAAAAAAACAGCAAACAGAGGAGTATTTATACGACGAAGACTCGATTTCTACGGCCTCTTTCTTGTGCAATAAACATTGACAGCAGCAATCAAACAATTAAATAACTGTAACAAACAGATTCAAGAACTCCAAGCGAAAACATGCAGCAACAGCCAGTCATTGTCCTCAACGAGAAGACAGAGCGTCAGAGCGGCCGCAAGGCACAAATGAATAACATTGAGGCGGCCAAAGTGGTTGCCAGTCTAATCAGCAGCACATTGGGCCCATGTGCGATGCTCAAGATGATTCTTGACCCAATGGGCGGCACTGTTCTGACAAACGACGGCAATTGCATCCTTCGCGAGATCGACGTCGTACACCCGGCGGCCAAACACATGCTTGAACTTGCCCGCGCGCAGGACGAGGAGGTCGGGGATGGCACCACCTCCGTTATTATCCTCACCGGAGAGATTCTAAGTCTCGCGCAGCCCTTGCTGGAGCGCAACATTCACCCCCTCAAGATAGTCAAGGGCTTTTCCCTGGCCCTGACAGACGCCCTCGCCGCGATGGAGCACATCGCGATGCGGATTGACCCGAATGATCAAAGCCAATTGGAGACGGTGGTGCGAGCCTGCTTGGGCACCAAATTCAACTCCCGCGAGGATGAGTTGATGTGCAAGATGGCCGTCGAGGCGACGCGTCGGGTGGTGGTGGAGAATGCCGTCACTGGACAGAAAGAGGTCGACATCAAACGCTACGCCAAGGTGGAGAAGATCCCTGGCGGCTCCGTCTCGGATAGCATGGTGCTGGATGGGGTGATGTTCAACAAGGATCACATTCATGCCAAGATGCGGCGCCGGATTGAGAACCCCCGCGTGCTCCTCCTCGACTGTCCGTTGGAGTATAAGAAACCCGAGACGGCGATTAACGTCGAGGTCGGGCAGGCCACCGATTGGGAGGCGCTCCTCAAGCAGGAGGAGGACTACGTCCGCTCCATCTGCAATGTCATCATCTCCCTCAAGCCGGATGTCGTCATCACCGAAAAAGGCGCCTCCGACCTCGCCGCGCACTTCTTGTATAAAGCCAACATCACATGCATTCGCCGTCTTCGAAAGACAGACAACAACCGCATCGCCCGCGCCACCGGGGCGACGATTGGGAGCCGCGTCGAGGAGCTCTCCCCGTCCCACCTCGGCCTCGCCGGACTGTTTGAGATCAAAAAGATAGGCGATGAGTACTTCACCTTCCTCACCGGCTGCGGCTCGGGCACGGCGTGTAGCATTCTCCTGCGCGGCGCGAGCAAAGACACGCTGAACGAGATGGAGCGCAACTTACACGACGCGATGTGTGTGGCGCGGAATATCCTCCTCGACCCCCGCGTCGTCTATGGGGCGGCGGCGACGGAGATGTTTCTCTCCTCCCACTTAATGCAACGCTCGAAGCGCGTGACCGGGGTGCAGCAGTCCGCCTACCAGGCGGTGGCGATGGCGCTCGAGGTGGTGCCGCGCATTCTGACGAGTAACTGCGGCGCCAATGTGATTCGCACTGTGACGGACCTTCGCGCCCGACACGCCGTCGCCGGCGGGGAGTTTTGGGGTGTGAACGGCACAACCGGTGAGATCTGCGACGTCCGCTCCCTCCGCCTGATGGAGCCGGCGGCGGTGAAGATTCAGGCGCTAAAGACGGCCATCGAGGCGGCGTCGATGATCCTCCGCGTCGACGACGTCGTCTCGGGGACGAAGTTGAGGCACGAAAAAGAGGGAAAAGCCGCCGCGCCGGCGGAGGACGAGAACGGAGAGGGCGCCGCCGCCGTTGCGGCGGAGTAATCCCAACACAAAAGTAAAAAGAGATGCTTTGTTTTTCTCATCCTTTTGTGTGTTTGGGGTCTCTCTGGGAGTCTCTATGGGTTTGTTTGGCTGTTTGTTATTTTACTCACAAATTGAAACAATCAAACAAACAAAGAAAAGAAGAAAAAAGAAAAGAATACCAAAAACTTTAAGAAATGAAAATGGAAAGGGGAGGGAGAAAGAAGAAAAAATTTTTTTTTTTAAAAAGAGGATATGAGTCAATGAAAAAGAAGCGAAAGAAACGAATCCCCCCCCCCCCCCCAAAAAAAAAAAAAAAAAAAAAAACACTCAATCCGATTCAACAATGAAACAAACAACCAGAAAAAAAAAATAGAATTATTTGTGTTATTTAATAATGGAGAGAAAAAAAGAAAAAAAAGGACGAAAGAAGAGAAGTAAAAAAAAAAAAAAGGATATTACGCGCTTTAAAGACAAATGGAAGGTGTCATAAACAAACAAAAAAAACATGTAAAGAAAAGGGTAAGAAGTCGATTAGACAAGCCAAGGCAACATGGATGCCTTTACAACGCCATAGAGTCACTGACTTCTTTACCTTTTTTTTTCTTTTTTTTTTTGGTGAAATTTTTTTTTGTTTTGTTTGTATGTGTGTGTGTGTGTTTTCTGAAGATTGGCACTATGATTTCTATACAGATGACACAAACCATCAAGAAAAGGTTTCACTTTCCATTTTGTATGCACCATTCTATTTTTCTTTTCCTTTTCTTTTTGTGTTTGTTCCTCCTTTTTGTCCTTCTTTTTTTTTCACTTTCCTTCTTTTTTATGTATTTATCATTAACATGATGAATCAAAGAGAAGAAAGAACAATAGAAATGTGGCATTCTTTTTATGCATTTTTTGGCTTCTCATATGATAATCATAATATGAGAAGCCAAAAAGACAAAAAAAAAGAGGAATGATGAATGAAATAAAAAGATATGTGGTGCAATTTTGGCAAGGAAAGTGATAGAAGAGATGGAAAAGAAAAGAAAAACAAAAAGAGAGAAAACAAAAAAACCTTTTTAAAGCCGTAATGACAATGACTTGTTCACAAAAATCCCTTTTTTTTTCTTTCATTTCTTTGATTTATGATTACTTTTTTGTTTTGTCTTTCTGTTACGTTTTCCTCTTTTTTACTTCTTTGAATGGAGGACATTTTGTGATATATTAAATATGCACTGCAAATGACTGATCTTTAAACCATACTTTTTTGGTTCTCTTCTTTTTTTTTTTCCTTTTTTTTTTTGTAAAAAAATATAATAATTAGTACACAGAAAGAGAAATAGGAAAGAGTGTGTGCAGCAACAGAGGTGCACACACTTATTGTGAATTATTATTATTATTATTTCTGTTTTTTTTTTCTCTTTAGTGTGTGGACAAATTATTTGTATTATTATTATTATTATTTTTGCTTTACTTTTGACAGTTCTTTGTCACGCAAAGAACAAACAGACCAAAAACCTGTAACATAAAATTTTTTTTCATAAAGGCATAAAATAGAGGAAGACAACAATTAAAAAAAAAATAAAAAGGCCAAAGAACTCTCCAACCTTCACAGTGAGGTGAGGAAAAAAAGAAGTATTACTATACTCTACTCATTTCTCAATACGTGTCTATTTGTACTGTTATTGTTGTGGTTATTGCGTCAAAGCCGTTCCGTTATTTGGATAATTATCTCATTCCTCATCGAATTTTTAACTCCCCCCTCCTCCTGTTTTTTTCTTCTCTTTTTCCGCACATGTGGCGTCTTTCGCGTATCGGTTTGGGCGGCGCCGTCACTCGTCGACGGGCGGTGCAAAAAAAACGCTCCGCCCCATTCGTGACGGGAATTATTCGCCCAAACGCCTCCCAAACCCGACGAGAGACCCCAAAAACGTTTGGCGGTCGAAGTGAGGCGGAGGTGTTGCACTTGGCGCAACGCATGCAACACCGCGACCTTACCGGGGAGGTTCCCGTTGCCTCATTTGCCTATGAAGTGCTTAAGGCGCACCCATCGGTGCGACAAATGGGATTACGCGATCGAATGGCATTTCTGTGTGAGCGTTGGGAGAGATTAGGGGAGAAGGAACGCAAGGCGTACCTCGATGATCCGCTGAAGGGATTGTTGTAAGTGGGGGATGGAAGAGGAGGAGAAGGAGGAGGATGCGTTTTATTGTGAATCGTGCTGTTCTATGTATTTATACATGGATGTAAATGGGTGGGCGTGCTGTGATTGTCTGTGCATTTACAGACGAAAAAAAGAGAATACATTAGAAAAAGAAAAGAAAGGAGGAAGAGAGTGCTCCTTGGAGTACATACACACACAAAGGAGGTTTTACCAAACAAAGAAAAAAAAAAAGGTGCAATAAGTTATGATTGCTTTCATAGAAACAAGAAGAGAGAAATGCGAGGAGACAAAGATGAAAGGAGAACGAAAAAATATAAAGAGAGGGGACAAAAGAACACAAGGAACAAACAAAAAAGGACATCAGCAGCGAGGAATGGTCAAACTGTGGACCTCGCATTATTGCTATGACGAAATATTTGTGAGTAAATGGAAATGGAAAACAAAAACGAAAAGTAGGCAGGAATTCGTGAACAACCAAACAAAAGAAAGAATGTTAAGAAAGGAGGAGTTAATGCTTATGGAATGGCGCTTTTTCCCATTTTATTGGCTTCAACTGCCTCTTAGTCTATTATTTCTGTAGTTAATATTCGTTTAATTCCCATTTCATAGTTTTCGTTAGGTTTTTTTTTTTTGGCTCCATGCATGGAAACACACACACATATATATATATATATATATATGTATGTATGCACTTGATGGTTTGACTTTGTTGTGAAGAAGGAATAAAGAACACTTTTTAAAACCTCCATTTGTCGCTCTGTCTAAAGATAATGATACTAATTATTATCACTACTATTGCCACCACAGTATTTTCAATTCGAGATGCTTGAGAAATAAACAAGGAGTCGGACATATTGTTCTTATTTTCTTACTTTCTTCTTTTTTTTCCCCCTTACTCTTTTCGTGTTCTCCTATGTATTCTCTCTGTGATTTCTTTTTGTTTTCTGTCTGTTTTTTCTTTTGTTTGTTGGGTGTCTTTTTATTTCTTTGTGTTTCCGTTTTGTACGTGTGGTGTTGTTTTTCACAATGAAACCACACGTATGCTTTTCAAACATTTCACGGAATTCTCATTTCTTCTTTTCTTTTCTTTTCTCTTTTTTTTCTTTTACATTTAACTTTTTAATTGTAACCTCTTTTTTTTTTTTGTTGTTGTTATGAACAAACAAGGAAAGCACATCAAAAGAAGGTGCCCCCCAGAGACGTCTAATCTGGTTTGAATAAATTCAAATTTAACACGAACGGTGTGATTGGGAAAGGCAGAGATTGAATATTGAAAGAAACCCAGAAAAGAAAAAGAAAAAATAAACAAACGAATTATATATATATATATATATATATATATATATATATAGTTCATAACGAAACGGATTGTTACTCTTTTTTTTTGCCCTTTCTTTCTCCTCTATTGCTTCGTCCTCCTTAGCCATGCGACGCCTGCCACGTCCGGGTGTGGTGTCCGCTGTGTGTTTCCCATTTATCTTCTCTTTTCCCCGCTTTGTGCATGAGCGTCCTTTTCTCGATCTCCCACCCGATGTGACGCGTGGGGCCGCCTACGAATCCGCCCGCGATGCGCTTCTACAACTCAACGTCATGACTCGTCGCGGCATGGAACCCGATGCGCTGATGTACACCTCCCTCATCGCCACCATGGCCCGCGCCAGTTTGGAGTGGCAGGCGTATAAACTCTTCTCCCGCATGTTAGAAAACGGCGTGCGGCCGCTCCCGGAGACGTATTTAGCCTTACGCGACGCCACGGCCGTTAGTCGACAGCAGCTGCGACGGGAATTGGAGCAAAAGATGACGGCGTCCATGGAAACCTTTCCCGAGGAGCTCGCCGAGTTGGAGTTGGCGCGTCAACGGGAAGAGGATCGGTTGTGTGTGGAGAAGTTTGCGGCGTACATGCGCGGCGCACTGCCGCCCCCGTTGGAGGAGGTTTTGACAAGACCCAATCCGGAAGGGACGAGTGCGCCGCCCGCTGTGGAGGACAAGGCGGAGGCGGTGGCGACGGTGCACATTCGTCATCCCGTCGACGCGTGGAGTACGGCGCAGCGAATGGAGGAGATGCGTGACGTCGACACGCGACGGGCGGCGGGCGGCGCGGCCATTGATCTGCACGCCGCGTTAACACAAATGCACGCGGAGGAGCTCCGCATCTTCCTCGCCGCCCAACGCCAACTCCGACACGGGGATAAGGCGGAATTGGTGCGGCGTGTACTAAAGACCATTGGGGAGCGCACCATTCGGGAGATGTTGGCGCGACGTCGGCACTACTTCCAATCCGTCGCGTCCATTTTAGAGAACGATCTCCGCGCGTTGGGTGGAGAGGAAAAACCCGACCACGCCCCGCATGAGCGCACCGAAACCGCATCCCCCCCCGCTCTAAACCCCGCACCGCACGCCAACACCATAAAGGAGGACCACACATGCACCGCAACCGAACAGAATGCGCTTTTACCCGATGTGCTGCACACGCCGTGGGGCATTTTGCGTAAACCGATGCGTTCGCGCCAAAACCCGCCCGCCCCGCGCAGCGCGTCCCGACTCGAACGCATCGCCCTCTCCCCGGACGCGTTGCAACTCATCCGCACCAAAGCCACCGCCAAGGCGTTGGATGAGCTCCCCGAGGGATTACTCCGTCGCTACGCGTTTGAGTTTCGCCTCACATGGAAACGCGCACACCCGCTTTCGCTGCTTGAGGCGGTGCAATGGCACGTGACGACATTCTTCGCCGCCCGCATTGGGGACGAGGTGGCGGTTCACCCAACCCCATCCTTGCGTCGACAAGGGGAAACGGAAGGGATGGGGCGGACACTCGAAAACTATGAGGCGTTTCGCATCATTGCGCAGCGCACGAACAATCTCCAGGTGGTGGATCACAAGGAGATCAATTTACACCTCAAACGGGTTCGACGGGAGGCGCTGCGGCGGGAGCGACGCGCGGAGGAAACGATTCGACGCGAAGGAAATCTTCTCGACGCCGTCACACTCGCCGCATCGGCCAAAACCTTTGACGCCGAAACGGACGAGACGACGGCGAATGGCGCAACGCATGTGCTTGGTCTCGACACACCTAAACATGGGACAGACAACAACAAGCACGACGAGGAAACCGACAACGAAGAAGAGGAAAAGAAGAAGGATTCGGATGAGATGTCTAAAGGGGAGTTACCGCCATGGGCTGTCTGTGCCGGAGAGGAGGAGTTTAACATCACAACAGGTCGATTTGGGGATCCAAACATTGGCCGCTATCAGGAATTAAGTGATGGACGCTTTAAGGTACTCCCCTCACGTGAGGCTCAAAATCATTGGGGATTGGATCGACACCTTTTGCCGGGAGAATTGCAAGACGAGTTGCGGCGGGCGGAGCTGAAACAAACCGCACGTGAGGATACGATGGAGAAGGAGTACACGCGACGACTGCAGTTTCATCGATACCGCAAATGGGATGCCTTTCTTCGTAAAGCACAGAGGAAGAAGTCCGATGAGAGGAGAAAAGAGGAGGAGGAGGAAGAGGAAAAGGCTAATGGGAATGCTAAGGTGAAACCGCTAGGGCCAAAGAGACGCTTATCGACACTGCTGCGAAAAGGAAAGGACAAGGCACCGGTGAATGCAGCGTTACGGGCTAAGTACAATAAGAGCTTGTAATAACACGCACCTCGTAGTGTTATGACTGGAACGGTTTGCACACTTTCACAGACACTCATACCAACAAAAAAAAAGTACTTATGGATATATATATATATATATATATATATATATATACTTAAAAAGTCCATCGTTTTCATGTATTATTATTATTTTTTCTGCGTCTTTCGCCTTTTATGATCCTATTCTCTCTATCGATTCCACACTGTTTAGTCCTAAGTTTTTTTTTTTTCGTCATTCTCTTTTCTTGTTCTTTATATCTTTTTTAAAAAAGTAGTTTTGTTTTGTTTTATTCATTTTATTTAAAAATGTCTTTAAATCTATTTTTAGTTTTTCTAGTCTAGGCCATGTCGTGTAGTAAATTGTACCTTCCCTTAACTTTGGTATTCCTTTTCCGTCCTCAAGTACCCCGAGTAAGCACCGCTTGTATGCGAAATATTGTTTCCGTTCATTACGAAGGGAATAATAGTATATGCATTTCTCAGCGTACTCTCTTGGGGAAGATGTAATCGTCTTTGTTGTCGTTAACATGAGAAGAAACAATTCTTGGAGACAATCGTATCTTTTTTGTAGTGCTGTTCCTGGTAAAGGTTTAAAAAAAATCTTTGCTTTTTTTTTTCTGTGTGTGTGATGCGTAAAAAGAATGAAACGCATTAACTAGAACTTAATGAATAAAGTAAACAATCTGAACGATGTGTTGTAAAACTGTTTTTTTTTTATATATTACTGACATTCATCTTATAGTCGTCAAAAGTTTTTTTGTTTTTCTTTCTCTCTCTTTTTTGAAGGACAAACAATCTTTGCTCATTTTAGGCTGTATAGTTCAACTAGAGAAGGGTAAAAGGTAAGAAGGGAAACAACCAAACAGAAAAAAAAAAAAAGTGAACGTATACATAGAAAAACTACTTTGTGTAGCAAAAAAAAAAAAGTGAAAGATTCAGGATATATATATATATATTTAATTGTGTGTGTGTGTGTGTGTGGTTTTATTACGTTCCATTCGATGAAATCGATTATCATTTGCACACTTCTTCTTCTGCTACTCAGTTTGGTGGGAAACGCGCAGCAGACTGGGGATGTCTTGTCTCACAGCACTGTGACTGTGAAGCTAAGCGGTGCATGGACCGCCGCCTCGATAGCCGATGCGCGCTTCACCGCATCTGTGAGCAAAGACGTCAGCTCATCCATCGCATTGTATCGCTCTGCCGCGTGGCTAAGCGATGCGGCCGCCATTGACCCCGCGGACGGCACCGCAATACTCCTATTGGATGCGTGGGGAGACGCGGGGACGTTTGTGGACCGCCTCCTTTCCGCCTCCAACTGGACCGCAACAAAGGCGTACTTTGCGGATGTCATTGGAGTCCCCCCGAGTGATCCGTTTGTCGCCATTGCCACGCGCACCACAATTGTGGAGCTTCTCTTTACTGGAAATGGTTGGCACAACACGACCGCGTTGCCCGAGGAGGAGCTCCACACGCACCTCACAGCGGACGTCGATGCCGTGGAGGATGTCACCGCATTGACGGGGCACTTGACAGGAGAGATTTCGACAGACATCACACGCACCAACACGAGTGCGACGGTGCAGACCATTGTAACCACAGCGGGTATTCAAAACGTGACGCGTCTCCTCATGCAGTCGGATGTCTTTGCCACAACGCTCACGTACTACACCACCCAGACCGCGTTGAATGATGGTGCCTTTACACACGCCACGGAGACGGCCGTTCCATTTGCAAGTCAGCAACTCCGTGTGGAGGTGACGGTGCAGTACAGCGGTTCGTGGCAACTCGTTCTGCAATCTCACCCAACCGACGTCATGGACGCGCTGCAGACGGCGTACGCGGCGGCGCTCCATTTGACAGCACCGCGTCTCGTCATGCGCGGTGTGAGCGCGCCGGTGTACCCGTTTAACCTCCGCGTCGTCCTTTACGTGGTCTACGCTCGTGGCTTCGACGCGGCGGCCATTCCCACCGCCGTGGCGTCGGCGAATCTGACGGCGTTGGAGCGCCTCTACGCCTCCGGCGGCGGGGACCCGGCGGTGGTGCCGGTGTTTATGCGCGCGGGACTTGTGGACACGGCGCGCCCAACGCGTGAGGCCGCGCAGCCGCTCTCCGCCGCGTTCGATCTCCGCATCACCGGAACGGCGTGGGCGGCGGTGTGGCGGCGCGCGCCAGCGGAATACGTGCGGCGCGCCCTCACCAACGACCTCACCGCGGCGCTG
This sequence comes from Trypanosoma mega, assembly GCA_030849715.1. NCBI lineage: Eukaryota > Euglenozoa > Kinetoplastea > Trypanosomatida > Trypanosomatidae > Trypanosoma > Trypanosoma mega. Next base: position 13,994 of record JASANV010001479.1, on the reverse strand, counting down.
CCGTACACCTTGACGGAGGTGCGTCTGCCGCGCCAAAGCGTCCATCGCGACGGATCCCTCCAGCTCGGGGTGACGGTCACGCAGCGGAACGCGATGCAGTTGGACCCCGTCGCGGTGAGCGCCTTCCTCGAGGCCGCCAAGTCCCTGCGCGAGACACAGGCGGTGTATGACCAGTACGCCGGGGAGGGAGGGCTGACGCAGCGCGCGGGGTACTCCGCGTTGGGTGTCCCATTGGAGGTAATGGAAGGGGTGACGGCGAGTTCGCCGGGGTCCGTCACGATCCAAGTGGAAACCGCCTCGCCAAGCCAAGGGAGCCACGGACTCTACTGCTCCTCACGCTGCATTGGGGTGTCCGTTATGGGCGGTGTGATTCTTCTGCTGTGCATTATTGCTCTTTTTCTCTTCGCCATTTGGCGCACCTTTGGTCGGTTTGTTTCGCCCAAAAAAGATGACACCGACCTCGTTCGAATTCCCGCGTACCAAAACCCATTTACTCCGGTGATGGCCAACTCGGTGATGAGCAACAGTTTCTACAGCGCCAAGAAAGGCGCGGGTGAGGGCCCCATGTTTCCGCCAAATATGGCGAACGTGGCACCGTTTGGTCCACGCGCACCCATCGCCTACACGGGATCCCCGGAGGCGCGCATGACGTCGTTTGTAGCGAGCCGCCCAAGCTCGTCCGTGCTGAGGCAAAGTCATATAGTCATTCCAAGCAGTTCCGGGGAGAAGGAGTTTGAGATCGTGGTGGTGCCGCGAGAGCAGTATGAGCAAATGAACTACCCACGTGATGCGACTTCGTGAGTTTCCCAGTCTGACGATTAAAGCAGTACAGAAAGAAACTGAGAGGAAAAGAGAAGTGAAGAAGGAGAGAGGGGAAAAAAAGAAAACAAAAAAGAAAATAGGAAGAACCTCTGTGTTTGACAAGAGGAAAAACTTCGATAAACGAAAGAAAATGTACTTTAGAATTTCCGTATGAAGTTGCCATATATATATATATATATATATATATACTTAGAAAGAGACAAGTAACGACTGGACAGAAAGGAAGACATGCAAATCTATGTATCTCGACGGAATGCCAATAGGTGTGAATAATCAATGACTGAAGAAAAAAAAAAAGAAAAACCGTAAAGAAGGAGGAAATTGAAGAATAGTGTTTTTTTTGTTTTGTTTTCTGGAAACGTGAGATGTGTTATTCTCTACAAATCCAAATTGAATGAAATACATATGAACTTTTTGTGGGCTCTTCTTGTGGAGGTTAAGAAGTCTTTCGTTGTTGTTTTTTCAGTTTTGTCATTTGTATTAAAATATTTCGATGTCAAATTAATTGTATTTATTTATTTAAATTTTTTTTTGTAGAATTTGCTTTCCATTTTTTGTTGTTTTGTTCATTACATAATGATTTTGCTTCAATACTTCACTGTACATTCACGCAAGGATTTTATTCTCAGGATATTTGTTTTCGAGAGAAAAAAAAAACTTGAATGAAAAATGTAAAGGTATAGAGGCAACAGCGACGAGCAAAATGGGAATTATAACGAAAATTCGCGAAGTAAAAAACACCACAAAACATAACAAAACAACAAAATTATGCAAAGTGTATTGGGGAAGCGAAAGAAAGAAGGAAAGAAGCAACGCAAGTTTTTTTTTTTCTTTGAGTTTTTCCTTTCCCCAAAGCGTGCCTCATTGTTCACACTTGTAGATGTCAGGTATTTTTATTTGTTTATTTTTGAAATACGAGGGGTATACTGTACATACTCATTTCAAATCTCGGCGGTGTCTGATGAAATGTTCATGAATGAATGAAAAAAGACAAAGAAAGAAAGAAGAATCTCTTCGATTCTTGTGTATACTTTGATTTTTGTGCATAGATTGATTGCAGAGACAAACCAAAAAATAGTCCTACTTGTTTGTTTGATTTATTTATTCTCTTTTTTCTCTTTTTTTTTCCCCCCTCCTTTTTGACCGTGCACGGTTGTGCTATGCATCTCTTCAGTTGCTGTGAATAGGTTGCCGATGGCTCACCGCCCCCCGCCGCGTCGGTCGGCGGAGGAGTGGCAGGACCTTTACTACGGACTCGATGAGCGCTATCGTCAAGTGCAGCATCGCCTCAGCGAGCGCGAGGAGGAGCTGAAGCACCTCAAAGTTGCCCAACGCCGCGCCGCCACAACACGCTACACAAGGGAAAAATCCACCCAGCCCCTTCCCACGCGCCGCGGTCCGACAGATTCCCAACCGCCGCACGCAAATAGTCCAACGGAGGAGCGGAATGTCGGCGTGGCGGTGATTCCCTCCGCTGCGCGGCAACACGACGCGCAATCCGTGGCCGCCGCCTCCGCACACATTCACCACAGTGTGAACCCAAACCAAAGTGAGGGGCATTTCCCCACAGACGCCGTCTCGAGTGCGTGGGCCGCCGCCGCACCGCCGGATCCGTCCATGGTGTGGGGGATGGAGAACAGCGTGCAGAATTACGTCACCGCAAACGCCCTCTATCACGCCAACGAGGAGTTACGCCAACGCCTCGAGGACGCGGCGAGTCTCGTGAAGTCGTTGCAGCACGAACTCGCCGCCAGCCGCGGTGTGGTGACGGGCACCCAGGCCCGACTGGAGGACGCGTCGCAGCAGATACGGCAACTCGTGCGCGAGCGGGATGTGGCCACACAAAAGCTTTCCGTCACACAGCGCGGCATCGCGGACCTGGAGCGCGCACTGCAGGTTCAATCCTCGGAGGAGGAGCGGTCGCGCTTTGCGTTGGAGTCTCAAATCACGGAGCTGCGCAGTCGACTTGTGGTTGGGGCGGACAGCAATGAGCTCCTCAGCCGCGACGTCCGCACCCTCTTGACAGAGGTAAAGGAGAAGTCATCCGAGGCGCAAAGCGTTCGATCGCGTTTGGCCCTCGCCGAATCCGCCCTCACCTCACAGCGACACAACAATGAGAGTCTGCTGGTGGAGCTGCGCAGTCTCAATGGGCAGTTAGTGAATGAACGGAAGCGACTGCTTGCCATGACGCGTGAGGCACAATTGGCCGCCCTGCGCAGCGAAACCGCGCGGGATATGGAGGTGAAATTAGCCGATGCGCAGGAGTCTCGCGTGGCGCTTGAGCGGGAGCATGTGCGATTGATGGAAAGCCTTGTGCAAGTGACGGAAGGGGCACTACGTCAGGCGCGGGAGGAGGTGCGACATGAGTTAGACGACGCGCAAGCCACCGCCACGCGTTGGGAAGAGGCGGCGCAGTTGCTGTACAGAGATGCCACACAGCGAACGCAGGCCCATGTGCAGTGCCGCGAGGAGTGTGAGGTGGCAAAGCGAGATAGGGATGAGGCGGCAATGGGATTGAGGGCGGCATTAGAAGAGTTGCGCATGTCCCGCGCCAAGTTGGATATTGTTTGGCCCACACATGAAACGGATACGAGAGATCTCACCTTGGAAGAGTTGCGTGGGGTGTTCGGTAGCTGTCGCGCTGTCTTCCGTCCACGTCCGACGTCAAAAACACGCCTACGAAAAACTAAATCCGGAACAGGTGAACAAGCACGTGGAGGGGAGAATGCTGCGACCACTAATACAGGTGGTATTCGAGGTTTAGGTAATGATAGGAATGATGGGGAGGAGGAGGAAGAGGAGGAGGAGGATACGCAGTTGGATGGGGATATAACCGTCGAGTTGCGTCATGTTGCAGGCTCCATGGAGGAAGAGGTGCGTGAATTACGTGAGGCAAACGCCGCTCTGGTTGCGGAATTAGCGCAGCAGCGTGTTGTCAATGAGCTCCAAACGGCCCGACTGCAATCCACGGAGGGCAGTGTGTTGGCGGAGCGTGAGGCCGTTGCGGCAGCTGCGGCAGCGCTTGAACGACGGGAGTCCGCGGCGCAGGATTTGTTACAGACTCAAGTAGATCGTGTGGCGTTCCTGGAGGCACAGGTTCGCTCGTTTCGGGGGTATGATGTGTCCCCCACACACTCCCTGCGCGATGTGGCGGATGGGGAGACTGTTTTTGAATTGTTTATCGGACAAATTTTGGCTACCGAGACACCACCAGGTGTGGAATTGCGTAATGCCTTCCCGCCTGTCTTTTGCTCCGCCGATTTTCTATTACACGAGACAGTCACAACACCTATTGTCACTGGGTTAAATGCTTTTTTTGATACAACAGTCTCTTTCTGTGTGGCGATGGATGCCCTCTTATTGTGTTACTTGCAGTCACGTGAGCTGCTTGTGCAACTCCATCGCGTTCGGCCACATGAGGAGATTCAGGAGAGGTCTCAAAATGGTGCTGAAACGATTGAGGGAGGAATCTTTACAGAGCGGCTTTTTGAGACCATAGCAGAGGGCTCCGCGAGCCTTTGGTCTATTGTGCAAGATGAGACTCAACTGCGCTCGCAGCGTCCCACCCTACGCGGACACATTTCACTTCGGACACCAAATGGTCATCACATTGCTTCAGTAGAATTTTGTGTAACGGTACGTGTGCCATTTAGTGCGACGTTTCAAACCTTGGCAAGTGAAGCGGCACGAGATTGGATTCCACCCCCACCCCCACAACAACTGCAACAACCACAACAGCAACGAAGCGAGCGACCATTCCAATCGGATTCCCTTATCTCTACCTCTTCTCCCAATCGCATAGCACCACAAGCTGCTCTGGGACTTCCTCATAGCGCAAACAGAGGAATGGGCCCCACCATGAGTCAAAGCGGGTCGATGCAACTGGTGTCAACCCATCGCCCCACCCCGGGCCGTGGACAAGACGCGACGGAATGGATGTCCACCACCTCTTCCTCTGTTTCACTTCTGGAAACACCGGCTGGGCGAAGTCCATCTGGTTTTGCACACATTCCCCGCGCCACAGCCGCCTCCCTGCTACGCAATCAACATTACAGTAGTGGTAATACGCATAGCAATACGTTACCAATATGTGCCCTTGTTGTGGATGTTTGCCGATTGCACCTCCCGTCGCATTTGTCTCCTGTGCCGCGTCTTTCGTGTTACTACGCCCTTTCCCCACTCGGGCGAGACGCCTATCTCCCCGCCCCTCCCACCCCGCGGTATGAGTGTGAGTATTTACAGGAGGGCGGTTCTGGCGGGACGCGGTTTCCCATCGGCTCCACCCGTGAACTTCTCGCCGTCACCCGGGAACCCCTCACCCTCTTCTTCTTTGATGAATCCGTTAATGCGGGAGGGAATGGGAGGAGCGCGAGTCGAGGTGGAAGCGGAAGTGGCACAGGGCAACGCGGGGGTCAGTCGTATTGGGCGTTTGCATTGGGCGAGTGGCGCGTCGCGCTGCAACAGCCGGAGGTGTACGCAACGCTCGAAATGCCACTCATGCGACAAGAGGGAGGGCGTTTGGATGGGGCCACAGTTCGGGTACGACTCCTCGCCACAGCCCGGGCGGCAGCAAACAGTCATTCACCAAACCCCACCGTTGAGCAGAGGGAGACGTTCACGACTTCCTATGCGGCGGGGAGTGGCTCCCGCGATCGGGGCCAAATGGAGGAATCAATGGATGTGGAAATGTTGCGGCGCCAACTGGATGGATAGGGGAGGGAAAAAAGGACCGTAACTTGAACAATAGCAACGATAACAAAGACTAAAGAAATACATATAAAAAATAATATATATATATATATATATATATATATATATATATTTATACATATATAAACAAAAGAAATACAAACGAAAGTAATCACGGTGAAAAATGGAGAGAGTGAGAGAGAGAGAGAGAAGAATTGTAGCGAAGTGAAATAGACTGAAACAAGAAGAAAAAAAAGTGGTGAGGAGACTGTACAGTAATTGCGAGATGAGTTTTCTCCGTCAACCCCCACTACATAGATAGACTCGAGTCTCTTGCAGAGATTCTTTTTCAAGTCAGATACGTTATTATTATTACGATATAAATATATATATTTATTATTTAATTGTTGTTGTTGTTTTTTTTTTGCTTTTTTTTTGAGGATTTGCATGCGTTATATCTCGGCCCCAAACAACAACAACAAAAGAGAATGTCCTTTATATTTTTGTTTTTAAAATTGTGTTATTTGCGTCTATATGTTCGTTTTTTTTTTTTTCTAAAGAAAAAAAGAAAAAGAAATGAAATTCTTTAATGATATTCCAAGGATACGAGTTTACACTTAACATTGTTATCATGAGTATGATTTCACTTTCTTCCTTTTCTTTTGATTTAGCTGCTTTGTATATTCACTTAACTCTCTTAGGTACGCAGCTGCCCTCACTTTTTGGTGTGTGTTTTGTGTGTGTTGACGACAGAAAAAGGAAAAAAAAAGCTCAAAGAACATAATCCTTCTTAATTTTTTTTTTGATTTGATCTGATAATTACATAGTGTAGATACCAAAACAAAAATATAGACACGCCCATCCACACCCACACACACACACAGGAGGAAAAAAAGGCCTACCAAAGAACAGTTTTGTAGTTTTATTTATATTTATTAGTAAACACATAGAGAACACGACCCCGTTGAACACGGCGTGATCACTGATGCCCCCAAAGCGCCGTCTTCCCGGTCAGGCGACGGCGTTAAAGATCGCCGCGCCGCCGCCCCGATTGCGCCCCATTACGTCCCCCGCCCAACCGATTCCCCCAAACAGCCCCGCGCCTTCCTCTCCCCCGTCCCCCTCCGCCTCCCCCAAACCCGCGGCGTCGACCTCCGTCTTGGATGAGTTGCCGTTGGAGTCGAGTCTCGAGTATCTGACGCGTCCGCACCGGTCATGGGAGGCGGCGCTCCGCGGCGTGACGGTCCGCCGCGCCGTGTCCGTTCTGTCGATCGTTTCCGCCTCATTTGCGGCCGTCGGGCCGCGGGGGAACTCGGCGGGCGGAAGTGTGCGGAGCGCGCCGTCCACAATCGGCGCGGAGGGACGGCGCGGGCGTTTCGGGGACAGCGGGCGACGCGCGCGGTTTGGGACACTTCCAAAGATGCCAAACGAGACGCCCGCGTTTCAGGTCGGGGGGTGCGCATTGGTGCCACACATGAAGGGAACTGGTGGGAATGCGGTGGGAAAGGGAGGAAGGAGTTTTGCCTTTTCACTGAACTAAGGGGCGGGGAAGATGGAGACGTTACAAATTTGTGAAGGGACAAGAAGTTGGAAACTGGAGAAAAGGTGGGGAGGGGGGGGGGTGAAAAAACAAAAAGAAAAAGGGAAAAGGAATGGCAAATTTAAAGAAAAAATCAAAGGATAGATGAAATAGATAACTTAAAAAAAGAAATCCCTTCTTTTTTTCGGTTATTGTGTGATTTTTTTTTTGATTGTTGTTGTTGTTCGTTCTCTCGCTGTCTTTCTTTACTTTTGTTTCTGTTCAAATCTCTTTCAGGTGTTACAAACCTCTGCATGTTTATTTTTCATTGACCGAAAGTACACTGTGCGTTGTTGATTTTTTTCGTGTAATTCCCTTCGAAAAGCTCAAAAACTTATTTAAACATTTATGTATAGATAGGCTAACCAGAAGAGCCATTGAAAGGCGGAACTACACAACAAAGTAAACATCCAAATGCAAAACATTCTCCTCAACTTTTTGTCTATGGGGAGCTATTTTGATTCGTTTAGTTTTGTTATTGTTTGGGAAATCATTTTTTTCTTTTTTATTTTTCGTCCTGTTGAAGAAGATTGTTTTTGCTCATATTGAATTCAAAACCACTGTTTTCTGTTTCCTTTCTTGTTTTTTTTTTTTTTTTTCTACTGCTATTGTGCTTAACGTGGAGGAAGCTGTGTAGAGTCTTTAAAGCGCTGCTCATTAAGAAGGCAGCCATCTTTGTACTTATCTATTTCTTTTTCTGGGAAGAAGGAAAACAACGAAAAGGAGACTCCTCCTTCAAAAGAACAAGGAAAAAAAAATAACAAAAAAAACAAAAAAGAACGATTGATAAACCAAAAAAAACAAACAATTTGCAATACGTACGCATATACACACATTTACATATTTATATACATAGGGCATATAAATCATTGGCTTTAGACACCCTTTTTTGTTGTACCGAAGCCAACAACTTAAACAACCACAACAACAAGAGGCATTGCGAGGGGCAAAATAGAGACCAACAAAAAAGAAATGGTTCTTTCTCGTGAGTCTACCACAGGTACTCTCAGCTCCTCATCGCAGGAGGTGTTGCAGAGTTTCATGGTTGACTTGAAAGACTTTACAAAGGCCCGCGCACGCTATGACAAGTTACGTGAGGAGCTTTCCCCAAATTCAAATTCCACAGAGGATCCAGAACTGATGGCGGAGAACGCTGAAAAACGTCGACAGTTGTGTAATGCATGGGAGGAGTACCTCAACACTGTGCAGCTTCACTTTCGAAAAATGACGCTCGCCGTTATCACGGAGCTGACGAATGTAGAGAAAGATCGTTTGCCAGCGGCACAGCGTGCGGAGCGGCTAAATGAATTATGCACATTAGGTGAGCGTTGGTTCCTGCGCAATGAGAGTCTATTTGAGTTGCAAGAGGCGGAAAAGGCGGCAATGCTCACGGAGGTCGCACTTAACTCCTCCAGCTGTGTAATGCGGTTACTTGGACTGCAACTCGCTCGCCTCTACGCTGCGGATGTAACGTTTTCTCGACAGCTTTTTACGAGCATGGGTTGTGGTTTGATTGGTCTTTGCTTTGACCGAGAAAATGGCACGGAGGTTGAATATGCTCTAAATGTTGGGGCTCGTCTTATTGAATTGCACGAGTCCGATCCCAAAGCGTATCCTGATTTCCCATTTGGATGGATGTACCGTATTGCCTCCATTATTGACGTAAACAATCCAGTACCGAATGTGCAACCAAAGCGTAAGAGTCAGGCAATACGCATAGCAATAAAACTTCTTCGTCGTTTTCCTGGAAAAGCCACAGCTGCATCCTTACACACAATTCTTTTACGTAATTGTATACATAAAGGTGCTGTCACAATGGATGAAATGCAGAATATTTTGTACACCATACTTGATTTATTTGACCGTTCTGAAACGAGACAGTACATTCGTTACAATGACCTTGATGTGCTCTACGCTCCTCTTCTGTCTACTACGGAAAAAAGTACACCTGAAAATATTGCCCTCATGAATGGAGCTAAAGATGTCCTTGCCATGGTGATGCGTTCATGGATTGGTGTGATTTGGACATCCTCCGAGACGAAAGGCTTACGAGCGTTAATTGATGTACTTCACCTCCCTGGTGACCCAGATCGTAAACTCATTCTCTTGACTTTATTTAGTAAGGTACTATGTCAACTAGCGCCGCATCGTGGACTAACGGAGATGCGCCAATGGGGTGGGGCAGAGGAGGAAAAAAGACGACAATCCGAATCTCAGACACTCCTTCATACAGAAACAGGTAGCATGGCTTTCGGTGGAAGTGTTAGCAGCCCAATTCGTGCAAACTTCCGAGCAAGTAGTGATCGCAGCTTTAATTCGTATGATGTTATGCTTGGAGAAAATGCTGAGGAGTTGGAGGAGTTTGTACCAACCACAAAAGCTATTGGATATCATGTTATGGATCCTATTCTTGGGAGAACACTTCTCATGTTGGCACATCATGGACTTCCTTTAGCTCTTGTTACCATGGTTCAAGGTGGATCAGATCGTAACGTCACACTCGTCGCTTCATCTTTGCTACAGGATTTACTTGTGCTAATGGACACTATACTTCCAGTGAGTCCAGTGAAACGATTACACACGGCACTTAATCGGGCCATTGGTCAATTTGCACAAGAAGGAGACTTTTTTTATGGTGGTGGTATCACCTCACGCTTATTTCGACATCAGAAGATAAGTTATGTGACGGATTTTGTACTCCCATCAGGAATGGAGGTAAGTGACAGTGGTAAAGTAGTTTCATCAACACTTCAAGCAACAGCGGCGTTTGGAATAGGTACTTTGGATATTGATAACACCGCATTTCAAGCACTTCTTCGTGAATCTCGCGTCGAACAGGGAAAGGACTCTACAGAATGGAACTATGATCTCATTCTGCTTCTTGTTCAAGGTCCGCTACGTAGTCTACCACGATTTCTTTGGACTTTACAAGAGACACGATTTTTTCACCGACTCGTATCATTTTATCAACCAGCATTACATGCTTTGACGAGAACATTTGTCTCACTCCGTGTGGAAGAATGTACTCCGCAATTGTGTGTACTTGGTCTTGCACTATTAGACCTCTTTCTTTCCACCAGTGAAGGGACACGGACGTTGGATCGTTTTGGTTTTACTAGCGCTCTTGCCGCGAGTCTTAAGGAAGTCATAGATGGCTCACCACGTGTTCTTAATCGTCAACGTCTCGATTCTCGTGTGGGACAAACTCTATTGCGTATGGCGGGTCGTTATTCTCTGTTTGCTAATGGACTTATGGTGATGAAAGAGTATCAAATATTTGGGGTTATTGCAAGTATGTTTAATCATCTTACAGGGGAACGTGTGACATCTCCGGAAAAGAGTGATACTTTGCATGATGTATGTATTCAATTACTTCAATGTCTTTGCATAGGTGCAGTGCCAAACTTTGGTGTGTGTGAAGAGATTCGTCAGATATTTCGAACAGCATTGTGCAATGAATCCGATTCTATTCGACTTTGTGCCACAGTGCAACTACGCCGAGCACTTTGGCGTGACCTTTCGACTTCCATGCGATGGGGTATTGAAACCCTTGTACAAGTATTACACGACGACTATTACAAAGTGGTAGAATGTGCTTTTAAATTGCTTTTAAGTATTTGCTTATGCTCTGAAGAGGCTCTTGACTGTCTCATTTCCCTCTCTCCCACTGTATTAATGGAAAGTGATGTGATACAAGAGCATGCAGAGAAGCTCCATCTAAATGTACTACTTTATTGTATTGTCGGCCGTCCTTCAGGTTTCCGTTTTTTGCAATGCTATGGTTGGGTGGAACAGGAGCTCCGCCGATGGGAAGAAACCGCTTCTGCAGAACACGTTACATTTGTTGAGCGTATCCAGTCAGGTCGTTTTACAGAGGTAACATTTAATTCATTTGAAGGTCGTGGTGGGTGGCCTCGACACAATCGCACCTTCTCTGATCCACTTTCTGCGTTGTATCGACCAGCAGCAATGACAGCAGCTATTCCTATCCTTACCACATCGGCGTGGCAGTCTGCGGGTTTCTTTCCTACACATTTTGCAGCTGTGCTTTGTCGCTCCAATGAGGGCTGTACTCTGTTTAAGCACAGTAATCTATGGCAGCGCTCGGTGCATCGCCTGTTAGAGCAACCATTGCCTCCAGATATCGTTTTAGATAATGGTAAGGAGGGTGGAGACAGTGAGGACTCCGATGACGCTGGAATGGATCTCGCCCCCGAGGATTCACCCTATTGGGATCGTTTCGGTTCTCAAACACCACGCACAAGCTCTATTGAACAGTCTGAATCACGACTAATAAAGGCACTACAGGATGGCCGACTCCCTTCTTCTACATCAGCGACATTGCTTTCCGCTTCGCGTGGGTACAAACCAGCGGGACAGTCTTATATTCTCGAATGTGTTGGTACTGTGGCAGAATTAAAAGATGCGCTTCTCTGTGTTTGCCATGCCGCCTCAAGTGACACAGGTTACTCACTTTTCCGAAGTGTTCCAGGTTTAGCAAAACGTCTTGTCTCCCTTACACGGTTTGCGTCTGTTGTGACGGTACGTGGGATGGGACTTGTAGGGGAGTGTCTTGTGGCACGATCAAAGCGAGGAGCAGAACATCTACAGAGCATGTCCTATCACGTCATATCGGAGTCGAACGCGTATACGGGAGCTAATGGTGTTCCATACTCCGTCTCTTTTGCACATGTGAAACCATCAAAGTGGACTTCTATAGGCCGACGTCACACACTTCATCAGAGGACATCATGTCCACATTTTGCACACAATCAGTGGTTAGACGACTCGGAACTCAGTACAAACTCTACAAGTAACCCCTCGAATGATCCATTAGCGGATTTAAAAAGTACTTTAGGACCCGCCCGACGTGTTCTTGATCAAGTATACGCTCTCTCTAACCCCGTTAGTCGTGAAGCAGCGAAAAAGAAACTTTACCAAATGATGAAAATGCAGCCACAGTTCTTCCTTGATCCAAAGATTAGACGAATCCTCGTAGAGGTCTCGCAGACGTATCGTGTGAGTCATAAGGAGCGAAAGTTTATAGCGGATTTATTAGATAATGCCCCTCTCTCAAAGATACCACCTACCAAACGTCGTGCAATCGTTGTCACACCACCGTGAAGAAATATATTTACATTTTTAGCATGCATCACTTCAATCCGTTAAAAAAAAAGAGAGAAAGAAGGAAAACGGTGGAAAGAGCGGTAAAAACAAACAGGTGAATAATAATAATAAAGAAAAGAAAGAGACCACAAAACGAAAAAGAGAAAAATGGATTAAAAAGAAAAGTGTGAACCTAAAGTACCAAGTAGAGTGCGCTTCTTTTTGTTTTGTTGTTGCTGTTTTTTACTCTAATTTTTTGTTTTTCGAGCATTTGAAGCGTTTTTTTTTTTTTGTTTTGCTCTTTGGTTGGTGTCGACTTCCTCTTCTCACAAGAGTGGAAGGAGGTTTTACTACAATGGGATAAATATATATATATATATATTATTTTTTGAATAGATGAAATGTGGTGTGCGGTGAAGGTTGTGGAAAACGAAATTGTTGCATTCCTGGTGTAATGTTTGTTTTCTTGCTCCTTTTTTATTTGAATCATCCAATACAAACCGAAACAATGAAAACTATTTTTCAAATAGTTACATATTGACTATTTTTAATTTATTTTTAATTTTATGTATCTATAACCCTACATGCATTCTATGCAGGTTAAACAAAAATGATGATTAATATGCACAAACTTTTTTCCTGATTTTTACCTTTACTTTTTTTGTGTGTGTACCCCACAAGGAAGCATAGAGCAAGGTGAAAAACAAAGGGAACCCAAAAGAGACAAAAAATAGCTAAAGATACACACTTCCACAAATGACAGATTCTTCGGTAGTTGAGAAGAGACGCAAAGCCCTCCTTCTTGAAGAAAAGGAGCAGTTTGTTTTCGACTTTGGAGGCGTCGCGGCGCAACCTCTCGAGGAACCCGATATGATCCCAACCCATTCCGTGTCCTCCCACGAGGACGAGGGTAAGGATAGGAATGCCGCTTCTGACAAGGACAAACGACCCGTTGTGCTTCCGTTAAGTACAGAAGAGGTGAGTCGCTGCTTCTATGACCCGCTTGAGACAGCTGAACGCGTCCTCGTGGTATCGCGGGACAATACGAAGGAATTGAGTGAACCTATTGAGCAGTTTCAGTCGGGTCTGAGACGTTACGCAGAGGCGGCATTAACGCACGAGCGTCTGAAGCAGCGCAACGCAGCAGACAAAAAGCGTGACGAGCGCACGGGCAAGCACGGATCATCTAATAAAAGGGGCGGTTCTTTTACGGATAGCAAAAAAAAAGATAAAAAACGAGTAAAAGTGTAAGTTGTATTGCATAGTAATCAACTAAGATTGTCAAGAAAAATACAGCAACAAGCAACAAGGAACGTTTAAAATATGAGAGATCCATATATATATATATATATATATATAAATACAAACCTTTGTGAATAATAGAAATGCGAAATATAACGAATAATTGCAAGAACATCTATATCAGTACCTCCAGAACAAATCATCATTGTATGCAAAGTGATCATTTTTTTTACTTCTTTTTTTCTTTGAATACAACACAACATATACGTACAATTATGTTTCTTCTGGTGGCGTATACGATATTTCCCTACATTTGCTTTTCTACAAGCTCAGAAAAAGAAAGAATGCCCAAATGAACGTTGGCACTAATCTCATTGCGCGCAATGTAGTCAACCGTTTTGAACAATCAGTACTTATTTTCCACTCCACTTGAAACACGTGCCGCATTGCGGAGTGAATGTTCCTCGCCCGTGTCATTGCAGCCGTGGACACGGCGGAAGTAACGTGTTTCGTTGCGCGTGTGCTTTGGGTGACGGCAAACATGGCAGTCTACTTT